>MCFE01000014.1:0-257940 GCA_002104905.1 Basidiobolus meristosporus CBS 931.73 | reverse complement strand
GTGGGATCGGTAATACAGACATCGTATATGCGAGTTCTGAGCACTATCATGGGCGGTGTACTTGGATACCTGGCATGGCTTACTGCTTCCCAGGAGAGATGGGCCCTCCCGTTCGTGGTATCTATCTTCAGTAAGTACTAATCCTCACACTGCACTGTTTTTGTATCATCTCTGGATGGTTTTAATCAAAATTCCAAAATATAGGCACCCCAGCATGGTATTTCTTCGTAGCCACACCATACCCAAGGATAGGTCCCACGGCAATTATTACGTTTGTTGCTGTAGTCTTCAATGAGTTTCTCTACTATGATTTTGGTGAGAAACCCATCCAACTGGCGTTAATCCGTTGGGCCACTGTATTTCTGGGGATCATTTTGGCTATGATCGTTAACATTACGCTGTGGCCATTTGTCGCTCGGATTGAACTTCGCAAGGAGACATCAAATCTACTGCATCAGATGTCCAAAAGCATCTCTCTTATTTTCAGTGTCAACATGGGTCCCAGTGTGCTGAACTCGGATAAACAACTACGCGCCGAGGTAGATGACACACTTGCCAAGCTGCAATGCCAGTTGATCAAAACTGAGGGGCTTTTAGCAGAAGCTTCAATGGAACCTCGGTTGAAAGCACCGTTCAATTCGACCATGTATATTGGACTACTCAAACATTTACGATCTAGCCTGGATTGGCTGTATGTAATCAACGCAGCATTAGCTACCTTGCCAGCCAAATCGCTAGAAGATATCATTGCGCCCGTCAGCCTACAGCGTAGGGAGATCATTGCTACAACCATTCTGAACTACTACGTCCTTTCTGGTGCTCTACGAACTAATTCACACCTTCCAAGATATATGCCTTCCGTACAAGCCATGAGGCGATCACATTACAAGCGCATCACCAAGTGGAATGAAGCGACTTTACCCGAGTATTCCAACATCTATGCCTACGCCGGTGCCTTGTTTGAATTAGCAGTCGAGCAGGACATACTGATAGAGTTAGTAAAAGCCATTGTTGGGGAGGAAAAGTTGTATCTAATATACCCTACGCCAAAGAATGGCGAGGATATTGAAGAGATGGCCGATTATGAAACCCACTTAATATATCAGCATCCATGGAGTTCTGGAAGTACTTCGACCAACTAAAAGCCTGGTGATTTGAAAACTAGTCACCTGCTCCACGCGATAATTGGCAAACTTTTACAACCCTCGAAGCCTCTCATGTATCAATGCATATTTCTGAAGGACGATTATGGAATAGGATTTCCACCTATTAGCAGGGCAAACAGTTAAAAAACGTTCGGGCATTTTAGATTTTCCTTCACGAATGTATCCAATGACTCTTCCATGCGAATTAAATGAAAGGATAATTCAGAGCACTCACTTGATTCAATGTAACAGTACTGCTGGTAAAATATACCCATTTTACCGTCTGCTTTAATATTGATATACTTCGGACAAGGGTGGTGAAGACGGTTTGTGACTAGCGTGCGGCTATTAAGTATCAAATGCTATAACTGCTGGATTCCAAACGTCTGTTATAAACGCATGATGCTCATTTCTAACTGTAGCTACAATGTATCCTCCATGAAAATTGGTGCTTCTTCAGTAGGACTATTAATGCATGTAATCAACAATATCAAACTTACAGAACCAGTTCATTCTACTAGTTGCCTACCTTTTTTAAAGCAAAGAGCTCTTTGGCTGATACAGGTTTCCTTGGTTTGATTCAGATTTAAATGTTGCTGATAAAGTGTATGTATTTCATCTGATTATTTTATGGCTTTTTAAATTAGCCCTTGCCATTAGTGTATGAAAGGTATATCTAATTCAAACTATTCCATTCATACATCGCAGTTCTATTACTTTCTATCACCCAATAGATATACTGCAGTGTAAGGTATTGTGAATATTCCAACATTCATGGGAGTCTATCACACACTAAGCTGATTATTTGAGGCAAAGGTAACAGGATATTTTGAATAACAGCACGTAAATATGCACCTGTTGTGTATTAAACACACCATCTGAAAATTCGCTATTAATAAGTTCGTTGAAATTATAAAACCAAAGCTTTACAGAAACCCATCTTACAGCATATGTCATTGATACCGCAGTGGTAGGGTCAACCATTACTTAATACCCAACTTATTTTAATAATGCTGATTATGAATAAGGATCATAAGCTCTCTTGGCATCTAGTGTGCAATTTTAGCTAAGCCTCGACTGTAGAATTTGTATAGAGCTTTTGTTTGTGAAAGGTAGAATGACGAATATCATGAAACAGTATGAAGCTCTGACCAATTTATGGCTGGTCAATGTTGCAACAATAGTTATTCAAAGCCCTGTTAGTTGGATATATGAAATAGCAACAATGGTTCTTGGCCTAATGGCTGACGGATCAAAGAGGTTGGCAATTGGTGTGATAGGTATAAGCCTTCGGCTTAACATAGACAGGAATTGACTAAACACCCAGATAATATATTGTCCCTTTACTGTGCCATTTCATGAGTGAGGCTTAACGAGTCCACATCAATAGCCACCAATTGCATATATTGGAGGGATCTAAAAAGTGATTCACCAGAATATTTTCGATCAACTAACCTCCTATCATCTATAATGAGCAATTATTTCATCACATCACTTTATTTGCTACCAGCTGACATGCTGGTGTGTTGATTTCCCTGAGAAGAATATGATGGCTATTCCAAACGATCAATGAGCCTGAACCACTATTGGTCTTTTTAGTGAATCCAACGACTCCAATTCCAATCATTAGTGAATTATTATATGTGCCAGTTGCATTGATTTGGCATAGGTGAAAGTCAGTGAACACTAAACTAAATGTGTAAGTGGGCTCTTCCATGCAGACTTACAGCTTAGTTTCATCGATATACTGTAGATCACAGCTTCTCAGGCTAGTTGTACTTCCATTTGACATTTGCTGGCTTGACCAGTCTCTATACACCAGACCAGACCTGGGCTTTATAATCCTCCTTCCGGTGCTTGGATCGAGCATCGGCCAGATGACACATTGTGGAGTGGGTGACGAAACCAGAACTGCAGCGAATCGTGGTGACTCCAGGAATGTGTTGATTAGGGTGCACTGAAAGTTTATATTTCTGCCAATGCAATCCATTGTTCTTATGTGAGGGAGCCGTATATATTGTGGCCTCTTTTTAAATCCGGACTCCATTATCCCACCACTATTATCAACTCCTAATTGCCCCCTCCAAAGACTGTTGGACTGATGCCATATTGGGAAAATGAGCGACTCCATAACTGGTGTATTATATAGCAAGATTGGCTTCGCAACTTCGAGCTTATAGTAATGGTGTCTGATATGGAAATGTGTGGAAACGATGTGATGGCCAGGTGATCTTTTGCATGGAACACTGGTAGATATGGCAAACTATGATTGCATAATAAAGTTGTACAAGATATGAGTAGATATATAATGTCGATTATTGTGGAAGAGTCGATATTGGAATGCAATAGTAATAACCGGAATTGGTTGTTGCGCATAACGAGAGCGGCAGTAATCAACGATTAATATTAGGGACTATGAGATATATGAATTATACGATCCTCAAGACTGAAACTCTCTCACTACAGCCTCAAAGTCTGGGTTTTTCATACACTCTCGTCTCAGGTTCTCTCCTTTAGGTGTGCTCCACTCTCCTGTAGCATGCATGTTACGGAAATAACGGAAACAGGCTTCGTCACGGAAGTTGTCATATATCTTCTTGTTGAGCTTCCGCTATAAATACGCAATGTCGAGTAGGATTAGAAACTAGTCTGGTACAATTCTTATGAGATGATTGGTTACCTCTATCTTTCGAGTGTTTTCCAAATATTCATGGTTTTGGTGGATGATATAGTCATTGGGTAGCACCCAATAATCTATGCCGGACAAGTAGATCTCGTACAGACATGCGGCCTTGTTACCGCCGTAGCCAATGAATCTCTCATTACACCATGGTGTGCCGTCTTTCTTGACAATCACGTAAGGCTCATAGCTATAATTATACTCTGTCACAACGTATGGGCTTGTGCTCTGGTACCACTTGGAATAGTCCGTAGAACCATGGCCTCTCACCCACTTTTTGTGGAACATGTCGATTCTTTCGTCCTGAACCAGGTCCAACAAATCTATCTTATTTTTTGGGAATACCGATGCATCTTTCCCTTCCTCAAGGATGTTATACTCGAAAGCAGGCAAGACGATAGCTGCTTCACCCTTTTCTAGTCGCTCCATGAGGCTTGGGTATGCTTGAAGGCTCTTGCGGAAATCGGTGCAAAGGTAGAAATCGATATCAAGTAGAAGAAAATAATCTGTGCGACTAAAGAAACGGGCTACGTTTCTCCAATAGTTGAATTGCCTCTCGTATCTGTCGACGATTAGATGGACGTCAACATATCTCCTCATCAGCGGATTGGATTCATACATCTTCGCTAGGCGATTGAGTATCTCATCTTTCTTACTATCGTCAGACACATGTATAGCTACAGATACTGGACCTATTGTAGGGCAATCGTATTAATCACCGTGTCCCACGAACAGGGCTATCCATCATGTACCTTGGTAGTTGCGTACTAGTTTCTCAAACACATGGAACCGATCGGCAGTAATTATAGTGGCAACAGTGATGTCCTTCTTCATTGGAGCCGGGTCCATTTTGTAGTAGTATGGGACCAGGTTGGTAGGCTGCATGCTTTCAGAAAAGAGCTTGGAGAAAAGAAATTGTTGCTCCATTGACCCTGGTAGTTAAATGAAAAAGCGTAAGAACATCGATTCCACAGCAATGAAGAAACGACCTCATACCATGGGACCAAGTCCAATTTTGAGGGTTCAGCCTGCCGGGTACCGAAACCTGGCTCTCCTTATCGAATGGTGTTGTCAATGGTGTGGATGGTTCCTTTGGGACAGTGGGAATAGTGAAACGATGGAAGATATAAACGATCGAGACAAATAGGTATCCCAAGAAACAAAATTTCAGTATCTTGGAGCCAGAATAATCCGCTCTCATGTTTATCGTATTTGTGCTAGGTGTCAACTATCAAACTAGAATACTACGGACACACGATGCTTTCTTCAGGCAGAGAAAGAGGGTCCTGCTCGAATACAACCGGAGGTATGAAATGGGCAATGTAGAGCCGGATAGGATTGTCAGATGCTTTGGTAAGATTCACAAGAAAGTCGTATGGAAGAGCGCTTCGGTGTCAAGGATGTATGGCTCGGGTGGTGCAGTAATGAGCAAGTGGGAAGGATGAGCAACGGTAGTGTGCTATTTAAACGAAATTCGTGAAGGACATTTAGAGAAAATGAACACCTGAATGGGTGAACACACATTTGGAATGAAGCAAATGGTTTATTGAGATGTAACCACATAGGGTCCAAATTGGCAAATTTCATAGTATTAAATTGGTTTCATTTACATTTACACTGATCCTTAGTGACCCTTATGGACGATCCATATTAATATATATTTACACTGAGCGGACAGATTCTGGAAAGAATCCACCGATCCGTTTGTGGAATGAGGCAAGGGGAATCGGAATGAATGATACTGAAGAGGCAAATATACATCCAAGCCCACATAGGCCTGGGTGTAGTGGAGCTTGTAGCAGTAAAACGAATGCGTTAGTATCTTTAAAGCAAGATGTTCAGTTCCACTAGATCTTGTTGCTCACATACGTGGCCGGTCCTCAAGCTGCCGAGAGTACAGAGGTTTAGAGCGAGCCTCCTGGCCCATTTGTCCAGAGTCTTTACTGTCGTAGTACCCGTGATTAATAGGATGTGGTTGATGCCGTCTACATATGGCGATGGGATCTGGCACACCTGTCCTGGAGATATGCAGATAAGCTTATATCAAGCAGCGCTAATATTTGATCTAATTAACACGTTTCTAGATTTATTGATGTTGTGGCGAGGGTTGAGCAATGCTGCTACTCTCCAAGGCCCTTGGAGAGGTTGGTTCAAACAGGTTGCTCGATGATGGGTGCTCTAGATATATATGGAAGAGCGTATTTTACTTGTGCAGAATATATGGGCTTCAGCACAAATTAATGTGTACCACTGAAACCTAATCTTAGGATGAATAGTGGGCAATCCTGGCTTAGGAAAAGATAGGATATCAAATCGTAATCAGGCTCATTAGAGCTGTACCTTAATAGTGGACATTGGTGCTACATGAGCCGAATCGATTCCCACTTCTTTTGTCATCGTTGTAGTGTTCGTAAGATACAAACTGGGCTCATCACCAAAGGGGCCTATCATAGTCCACTATCAGACTTACTTGGCTCCGATGAGTAAGGGTGTCTTTAATCATTCTCTCGTCAATTGGGTTAACCTACGCCTGCATATCTGCATTGGAGCATCTGCATATTCGATCAAATGGTACTGTGGAATCAGGTTGAGCGTGGTAGGCTTACCGGCCTCATGTTGAAACCGATTCTTAAGTACAATAACCTGAGTCCTAAGTGAGTGACACCTGACTAGCGTTTGAGCACTCAAGTGGTGCACGATATCTAAATGATGCTGGCATGAACTCGATATGGATTCGGGTGATCACGCCTTAATGATGGGATGTTTGTGTTGCTGATGAGCGATCCGCTGCATGACAAAGCTGAGAGCAGATCTAACGGCCCACCTCTACCTGTATAGGATCATTGGGCGGAGATATACTCAGCCCGGTGGCTGGTTGGCATTTAGGCCAGCCTCTGGTGTATCATTTGTAAGGATGGTTTGAAATCTAGGCTAGTTGACAATCCACCGAATCATCCGTGAACACAGCCTGCTGAGTGAAAGTTGAGCCAGCGTTTGTCCGCATTCATTCTTGCCAAGGGGTTGTTTCAAGCTTTCAACCAACAGAAAACTGCACTACTATCCACCATTCACAACAATCTTTAACACCAGTCGTCGTCAAGAGCCATTGAACACGAACAATGGTTTTCTGGTTGGTCCCTGTACTCGAAAGGAAGTGGCATCTTCTGCAGTATACTTCCTTTCTTCCGGATCGCGCTTTAGTGTTGTTTGCATCCGCGTTTTCAGTTTTTCCGAATGTTTCGTGGGGCTAACAGGTTCCAAATCAGAATGGATTTCACTCAAAAACTGGTTGGAATGGTTGCTAGCATTGAGACTTCGTTGCATATTCTACATTATCCCAGGTATGCTAATGTAATAGTTGGCTGTGGTGCTATTTATCTATTTTGAAACCAGAGGTGGTGGTAATGGATACATCAAATCTTTACTCAGCAATGCTGCATGTCAGGAAAGCGGGCTTCTTTGACTATCAAAAATCTCTCGACCGCCATAGCATCGTGCGGGCGATACGATACTTATAACACCCTAAGGCTGTTTCATGAGCTCCTCCAAAGAATATAGATACCAAGTGATGCAGCATGGTGGCAAGCAGTTCAATGTCGGGTGATTTTCTCGGCCGCAGGAAGTCTGCTGGATATGCTAGATGGCGCAGAGGTAGGCAGCTCAGCTAATATGCCTCAACAATACGGTGCTCTCGGTTCGCATAATCATAGATGAAGGACCGTTTAATTGTGCACTTGAGCCCAACTGCATGAAGCTTGAGTGTGGAGTGGAGAATCAAAAGGAGTAGCCTCAACACTGCATGTCGCCAATCATTTTCAAGGAAGATTTATTTGTGAACATTGCTTGTATAAATCGGCTGCTTCCTTCACTCTGGAATATTGGATCAGAAATGGTTGCAGCTCGAATACAAACTCTGTCAAATCAATCACTTTATTCCGAAGCAGCGATTGAACGAATACACATATCTGATATATATTTGGATTAGTGAGGTGTTGACCTGATCAATGTTGATGGTGAGGCTTACCAGGCGCACCTGTCTGTTTTGTACATTTCGATCTGCCATCGAGTCGCAGGAAGAGATATGCCGTTCTATATATTGATGAAGGAATTCTTGAGAAACCTCGCAAGCAGTGGTAAGTCGATTAACTACTTCCAAGGAGTGCAACGTGGTGATATTGCTCAATGCATTCAGATACCTTGAAAGGTGGATCAGGTTGAATAAGTCGAGTTCACAAACTAGTTAAACATATCCAAACATACTCGACCATCTCGTTGCTTTTGGAGAGTTGGATTAGGCCTTCGATTACAATCGTTGGGTTGTTTTCGACCAATGCTGGAAGATTGGTTGTGGTGAATCCACTTTGATAGACAAATTTTGAGTCTTTCTCAAACTCCTGCAATATTAGCTGCATTTTGTTGAAGGTATCACGTTAGAGCTTGGTATGTATATAGGATGTTTGATTCATTCCAAAACCTGTTGTTCGACCATAGATAATGGCTCCTCATAGGCCTTCGCAAGCAACTGATATATATTCTTTTCTTTCTTTGAATCCTCGCACATGGTATAATCCCATTCAAGGGCATGCTCACCAAAGCTTGGGTTCAGCCAAAGTAGCTATCAACAGCAAAAAAGTTATTTGAGTGTATTGGGGGATCTCCTCCTAAAAAGACGGGCCACAGAAGACAGATCTACTAACCTCTTCAAAGGTAAAATCTAGAGTTGGAACTTGGATGTTAAATGACTAAATAAGTGAGTATTTCTCAAATTCGCACGGAATCAAAATCAAGCTTCTTCCAACCTCTCCTTGAAAAGTAACGGTTTTATCTCTAATAACGAAGGTAACTATATTGATTGGCAAAAAGACAATCGAGCCTTGGGTACCTGAAAGTTTCCAAATTGCTAAGCTCTGTGAAGCCCTCATCAATAGTTTTCCCAAGCACGGGCGCTTTTTTTAGAAGCTCTTGAATCTCGGGCGGCAATGAGGAAACTAAATCTTCCATTATTGTCTAGTGTCTACTCTATGCTGGTATAATACCACTGTAACAAGTATTGTTGAATAATACACCTTGCTAAAGTGATCAGCATATCTGAAGTGCCAGGCAATGGTGTACCCAATCCCAATTCACATGACTTGATCCAGTTAGGAGTCATCCCAAATTGTCGATTAATTAGAGATAGCTTCAGACCTGAGGTGGGTGTGGGTATTACGGAAATTCGGCTGATATCCTGCACTCAATCAGCACTACATCCACCAGTACCAAGCAACCCAACACTCCCATTCCACCTTCGGGCTGAATAGCCGTTTTGACAATTATCGCATTATTGATATTGCAATACATTCCCTCTTGAACCATCTATTCCGGCATCTGCCTAATTTGAAATTACTGATGATCCCTAGATTTTTTTCATGGTTGACAGATTTATGATTGTACATGCGTATCATACAATAGCCATATTCTTCTGATGGACCAGGAAACGGCGAACGCACTATATGAGAAAGGCGGCTTCCTATTGTTTTTGGATGCGCCTGAAAATCTCGAGTTCGGCATAGATTATAATTCGTGGAATATCGGGCCGCGCTTCAAGGGTGTCAAGTTGATTCCGCCCGGATTACACTTCATATACTACAGGTAGCACAGCTGGATTCCCACTAGCGATACACTTACTCACAGTTGCTTCATAGTGTGCAAGACAAAACCAGCCAGCAGCATGGTTTA
Organism: Basidiobolus meristosporus CBS 931.73; assembly: GCA_002104905.1. NCBI lineage: Eukaryota > Fungi > Basidiobolomycota > Basidiobolomycetes > Basidiobolales > Basidiobolaceae > Basidiobolus > Basidiobolus meristosporus. The sequence goes on along the minus strand of MCFE01000014.1, from coordinate 248,397 downwards.
AGATCGGGCTTCTTCCACCATTTTGAAGCAGGGGAAGTAAGTTGTACGCACTCAATTTCACTTCTGTGCCGATTTAGACTTATCATACGTAGATTCTAGTGAAGCAATGGAATCCTCAGATTGAAGAATTGTTCGATGATTCCGAGCTAGATCCCGAGCAGTGCAATAGATATCGAGCTGGCAAGTACTAGTCAATCCCTAGCTCACTACCGGCGAGTGGCACCTGTGCCCTGCTATCGTATTATCCTCAACACACAATAATGGTGTTTCCTTTGATGCTTCTAGATATTAGATACTTTGACCAGTTTATGGGCGCCTATCCGCTCATCCCTAGTGATACATATAATACCTGGCTAAATTTGAGCAGTAATCTCACGAAAGACTTGGTAGAACGGCTTGTACCCAATTCTGGAAAAGTGAGCTGTGTAACTGGCTCGAGTGAAGACAAGCTCGGCGAGGAGAAAGATGAAGATGGCTTGGAATTCACACTGATTGATTTGAAAAAATCCTTTCCAGAAGGAGCATCCGGAGACCAACGGACTAAATACAGTTTGGACAAAAGCTATCTCCTTGAGACATTGCTTAAAAACACTTATAAATCTGGTAAGCCAATACTAGACGCAAACGACCCTACGTAGGCGGTAGTCTCACGACTTTATATCGAGCGTAGATTACAGGAATTTGTTTGGTGAATTGCAGCTCTCCTTTATCTGTTTGCTGTTAGCACAAAATTATTCTGGCTTCAACCAATGGAAGAAGCTGATCCAACTACTATGCAATAGCAAGGAGGCAATTGTCCAGCATCCAGCATTGATGTCCGATTTTCTAAGTATATCGAGTAGATGAGCATACTGATCTAATTCGAATCACTCATAAAGGCATATTTCATTGTAGATGTGCTCACGACCCAAATGAAGGAATGTCCAAAAGACTTTTTCATCGATGTGATATCTGAGAACAACTTCCTAGTCCCAACACTGAAGGTAACTTGTTAGCTAGCCATTTCCCGCGCCAGAATTGAGTTGCTAATGTCCATTCTTCAGGTGCTAATACGAAACATCAACGAGACCAAATGCGTTGATACCTCCGTGATCTCGACCCTCCATGAGTTTCAATCGTTTGTGAGTCGAAAATTTGAATGGTATTTGGCCATTGACGAAGAGGAGGAGGAAGAATTAGGTGAAGATGCACCGGTTGTGGTGGAGCTATAATGCTTATCCCCCAATATGGTGGCGTTGTTGGAGGTTTCGCAGCCCAATTTTAGACCTACTGCATCTTGTATATTATTTTGATTGTCCTGGTTGAACTGAATGAACGCAACTCATCTGGTTGAGATTAAAACTTTGAGTTGGCCTATTATTAATGCAATCATATGTGCATGGCCCTTATTGCTATGGACAGCAGCAGGGAGTCTACCCCACAATTTCTCATTAGAACAGATATGGTGTACTCCTCTGAGGATAACACAGGTGGCCCTACTTAGGCCTAGTAATGCTGAAATACCTCACCGTATGTAACTCCTCGATGGTACACTGCACAGGTTGAGTAGTGATCATAACCTACATGATTTGCTTGTGTTTGCATACCAATGTCTGAAAAACATTTACAAACTTCCAGCTGGCTATATTGCATCAGCCTATCTAGATTTGTTCCCACTTGGTAAACAGTTGGCATCCTTGAGTCTACTGAAGTGGAAAAGGTGAACAACTGAGCTTAACATCTTGTGGGCCCCTTAGCACTCACACAACCAGAGAGCATTTCAGTCATTTGCAGCTATCAGTGAATTTATTGCTTATATATATTGGAATAACTCTACCTAGGTTATGATAAAAATTGATGTTGAATTGTACTTGTCAAAAACTGCAGCCCTGCAGCTAATTGGATTCCGCGGCTCTACTAATCTCTAGCCAATAGAATGAGATTTATGATTGGATGCAGAACTCACTTGTTAGAGTTCCACAGGCTACCTTCAGCTGGTACTTAAAGCAAAAGTGTTGATATATGGAAGTCATACTGAGGAGTATCTAAGACTACTGATTGACAATTTGCATTCACTAATATCCGTCATCCATTCTCCACAGATCCAATCATGATATCTCACCTTGAGTTTGATTGAATGGTGCCAACATTCCACGACATGAAATAAAGGACAGTGCTAACGGAAAGGAAACACTCTTGCTGTAGCCTTCTTTAATACTCGTACGCTTCACTTGAAAAAGGGCTGATGATATTAACCTTACGCCTTTCCACCGATCCTGTCTCCAAGGGTAGATTCCGGGAATGTTGGATTAACCGGTAGGGTATTAAATAGAAGGAGCGCAGGAAAAAGAGGAATACGTTGAACGGTAGCCACATAATTCTTGATATAATGGCCGCTACCCGAGCCAGGGCACTCCTGCGTTCCGCATGATTCGTCTCACTGGCTTTTCTTGCACGTAGCTCAATCTTATCCAATCGAACTTCAAGTTCGTTAAGCTTTGTTTCCTGGCGTTTCTTTAATATTTGTTCACGCAACTCAAATTTTTGAAACCATTGTGTGAGTTCTAGCAGAGCAGGTTGCATGCCTTGCTTCAGCTCGATGACTTCTGACTTTGTGACCATGGCTGCGCGTAGCTGGTGAAGCTCGTTCTCAAGATGCACTGTACGATTGCGTAAAATCTCCATTTCACAGTTCGGGTAATGGATCTCCTCATGTAATCGCAACGCACGATCATTAGCAAGCCCAATCACGTGGGAGACGGGTTTGATTCCAGCTGCGAAGATGAAGATCATGATATTGAGATGCGAGAAGTATTTGTCGTAATCAGAGAGAAATTGCCGAGTGACTTGTAACAGGTAGCCCCCAAGCCCTGGTGAGATCAGAACCAATAGCAGCGAAAGATTCTCCTGTCGCCGTAGTTTCCGGATTGCCACTGAACGCAGCGCCTCTTGTGAAGCATTACCGGGCTGACCAACCTGTTCGTTGTGGCTGATCCTACGCTTGCGTGCGGCGAAGTAAAGCTCCCATGGGACTAGAAACGATGATCTGTTAGAACCGGGTTGCTTCCTGTGGGCTGCAGAACAAACCTTTGATCACCAGGAAAAGGTAGAATCCCACCAGAGCAAGTAGCATCAGGTCACTCCACGCCCTGGCATCTCCGTGAAACACTGATACGATGGGCGGCAGGATGGCGAAGAATATGGGCCAGCTGTGCGTTGAAGCTGAGAAGCTCTCGGCGTGCCCTTTCATGGAATATGCGCCAATGTCTTTCTCTAGATCGATATCTGTATTGGATGTCTCGCTAGCCCTGGATGTGTGGCCTTGTGTGGCGCTCCTGGATGGATGCTTACTCGGAGCATCTGGCTCGCCAAACGGGTGAAAGTGGGTGGACATTATGTGGAAGATATGGGCCGAAAGATGCCTTTATTCAGTAGGAAGGAATTTTTATAGTTTCGAGGTGAAGATGTGATTTCAATCAAAGCGATGTGAAAGGAAGGGTATGCAAATGAAATAGACAGTCATGAAACTTTGAACAAGAGAGACGCACTGGCTTATTGTCGAGTCATGGCCTCGTGTACGCATCGCTTGCAGATATAAATGATGATGGGCTGTGTCATCACACTATCTTGACAAGTAAATCAACCTCAATCACTTGACCGAGAGTCAACGAATGACGTTGGCATTTGTATGTATATAGCCAATCTCACCTCTCTGATCCCAAGGTCTCAGCTCCTTCGGAGGCCAGGAATGCCCAGGATTTTGCAGCGATGGGCAGCAACTGGTCATGCCCATCCCCATCCCCATCCCCAGCATCTCATCAATTGGCAGCCCCTTTCATCATACATATCTTAACGATATGCTGGGCAACTGAAAGCCACCACTGAGTCATCTCTGCGCACTGGTGAGTTAAATAAATAAGGCAGAAGCGTTGAGTGATCCACACTCGGTACTACTTCGCTGTTGGGACACATACCTGACTCCATCCAACTGACACAAAGCCACTGAACACCTGGAGTTGAAGTGTATTGATGCATACATCCAGATAGTATATTTGTTACACTCCAGGCTTATGCATTCGTGGCCTCACGTCAACATTTGCTCCTAAACCATTGGATCTGATCGATCCTGGAATGATGGGGATTGAGATCTTATTAGCTAGCATGTAATATGAAATTACTGGAAATGGACGACATAAGTGATCTTGAGCATGGGAATCCGCAAATTAAATTAAATTTCACATACCCTTTCCTAGCAAACCCAGGCATTTATGAAATAATACACCAATCTGTTTGTTAACAGCTAGGAACCTTCCAAATTAGAGTACCAGTTTCCTGTCGGGTTCAGGGTTTGTGTTTGAAGCAGGAAGAAAATTTGGCGATTCTCCTTGCTTTTCGACAGGTCAGTAGACGGCCTTCAGGCAATCCTACTTGCGTGCGCTTTGTACATTTACACGTCTTTTTCTACGTGCCAGGTTAGATCACTAAGCCATGGGTGGAAATTTAACGAAGCTCATTGAGCAAGAAAAGGGCTCCAAAACCCTTAACCTTGGGCAAAAAAACATCAGCGAAATCCCCCCTCAAATCGAGACTCTCCGTGATAGTTTAGAAAGGTAGGATGTTTCATTTAGGGTGACATGTCAAGATGCTTCGATTAACGTTACGTCCAGACTGGGGTTGGGCCAGAATTTTTTAAATTCCTTACCGCTAGAAATCGCGAAATTACAAAACCTACGTTATATAAATCTTCGAGCCAATCTCTTTAAGGAATTCCCTCTAGTGGTGAGTTTTCTGCTTGTTTTCCGTTTCGTTTCCATTTCCTTGCTGATGGTTTTTAGTTATGTGAACTTCCACGCCTCGAAATTCTGGATCTGAGCAAGAACAAAATCCGAATATTGCCTAACGAGCTCGGAAAAATAAAAACCCTAAAGGTACAAGATCTCTCCGCTCTAGGGGACACTTTGCTTTGACTGATTGACGATATTTTAGGTTTTAAGTATAGCACGTAATCGTATTAAAGAGCTTCCTTTCTGTATTGGACGTATGGAAGACCTACAAGTACTCAAAATAGAACACAATCCTATCACGTTCCCACCTCGGCATATAACCCAATCCAACCATAATAGTGGAGAATGGCTAGAGAACCTAAAGGAGTACTTGCGAGAACACTCAGGTTGGCGCAAATTAGGCCTCGTATTTCATTCCAAGGCTAACAAAGTATAACAATAGACACGCCAGATTATGTGGAGGAGGTGGTAGAGGAAAACAGCACCGACGATGGTTCTTTAATGGAGCATTACGCTCGTGATCAATACGACCTGAGAACAAGACGAATGCCTTCTACAGAGTCGCTAAGCTCATACATGCGCTCGGATAAGTTGTCAGTCACGCAAGAAAACCTCGCAGAACTCAAGATACTTATGGAAAAGCGAAGCTCTGATCGAAGACAACAGTTCGGAAGATCATATTCAATGCCCAGGGGCATCATTAGCGAATATTCCGACAACAACGGCAGCGTACCTAGTATATCGCTATCTCGACACTCCCGAGGGATTTCGTTGGATTCGATCAGTTCAATAGATACGCAGGCTTCAGGTGATGGAAACTGGAACTGGGACACTTACTTTCTGCACGCAAGCCCGATCCCTAAAAACGTTTCGAGTGTTAACGGGAAATGGCTATCTATGCATCGCAGCATTTTGTTTACAATGATCCAGGTTTACTGTGGCGTACAGCAACCGTTAGCACTCACACTGGACATTCACACCACTGCCATCTTTTCGGGCCTGCTATCGGATATTTCAAACGGGATGACATTGTATGTCCAGATCTTAGAGAAGTTTGAACGAGGACTTCACCAATTGCAACCTCAAGACTTTTCCGGCTTCCATCATGATTTGGTCCAGGCATGTCTAAAAAACATCGGCTCTTTCCAAAAGTTGATTCGTGCGGTCTACCTCAACATCAAACCACTCACGCGGAATAGTGACATACGAATCACGAAGAATCTGTTAGTGGTGATACACACGGGAACTGTCGAAATAAAAAACGCATACGAAACTCTAAACCAGTTTAACAATGAGCTATTAACGCCGTCGTTGCCTGTAGAGCGAAACAGACTCTCTAAACTGAAGCAGAGCGGTGCTGACCTACGCGATATTGAAGTTAATCCGGAGCTATACACATTAGCTGAAAACACCACTGCCGCTGCTACAAGAGTGATGCTGTTGTTAACTGAGTCTCTCGAACGACTGAATCTTGGAGATGACGAAACCGATAAATCCAGTCGACAAAAAGATAGTTTTTCTTTCAAGATAGAAGAATTGCTGTCTCATCTCCAAGCTGCTGAAAGTGCAACAAAGGCGCTCAACCGTTCTCTAAACATCAAGAACACCAGCAACGAAGATTCCTTGTTCAACCGCCGTTTTCTAGAAGACATCGACAATTTCGTGAAGGTTTGTATAGGGTTGTTTCCGGCTTTCATTTGGCAAACGTCTCAACCGGTGTATGTTAGGCTATTATTACGATGGCCACCATTGCTAGAGCTTCGTTAAGCGAGCTTCATTTAAACAAATCCGTTACTTCTGGGCTACAAGTACTGGTTCGGTCCACAAGAGAACTGGCCCTACTTTTTGCGAAGTCACGGCCTAGGTTGATTTTGGAGGAGAACGTTGACACGAGCGACTTGCCCACAGAAGTTATGCTTGTACGTGTATTAGGGATTTGCAAGCTGATAGATTGTTACTAAATTCGCTACCATATGGTCTTATAGATTCCAAAGATTTCACCTCCAACTCCAGACGCCGCTAAAGTCTAAGTATATGGATTTTCGTCTCAGAGCTCGATTGCTGACGGTTGAAAAGCTGTTGGCTGTATATAATTGCTTCTCATTCTTCCCATATTTCTTTACTACATCTTTAATCTCGTCATAGAAAATGAGAATTTAGCTAGTTCCATTCACTTCGTTGTCCATGCACCCTCGTGATTTATTGGTAATTAATTATCGAGTTAAATCCGCCGTATTTCCCTCTACGCTCTGTTTGTAAAGCACTGCGCAGTTCCCGTTCTTCTGTACTTATTGATACAACTTAGTAGATTCTGGACTTGCCATGACACCAATTCCTGATTTAGCATATTTAACAAGCCACACATTGTTCACGGAAACATTCAAATGAAATCCCATTTCTGGGCAGCTGAGAGCCATCTCGTTACGTTATCATGGCTAACTCGATAGGTTATTGTGCTTTATTGTTACAATTCTTAGAGGTATTCTCATGCAATTTGGCTTGATGTTGACTGTGATGTCAGTTCGACTGTGGTGGAGTAGTGGTTTGAAGCTGCTCGTCTGATTCGTGGTATTTCACTGTAAGCACTGAAAGAGCGGATAAATCAACTGGTGGTGGTGACTGTCACTGGGGTGTTAAATGCCTACCTGGACAGGGCGCGCTGTGTATACAATGTTTGCTCACGCTACCTAGAATTTGACTTGGGGCAGAATGGTAAGCTTACCCTCGGCCTCTTTGTAGACAAAAGATTCACTGACCTTTGCATGGCGTTCAGTCCGCGATCGCCTAGTACAAGCATGTAAACATCCTGGGAAGACACGTAATCAACAATACGAGTACGAGGGTCGATGCCCGTCAACGCTACAGTGTCACAGTTGATCTATATCAGTCAGAACGTAACCAGTAAGTATCTTCCATGAAATGGGTCGAATTAAATTGTATAGTACGACCTTCATGTCTCTTTTCTGCATATGCTGGTTGAGCCACTCAAGACCTTCCTCCAGTATCTTCTCGGCTTCCTTTTTCGCTTCGGCTTCGGCGTTTTTTTGTCGTTCTTGGTTCACCCAAGAATCTAGAAACGAAGGAAAGGTTTTCAATAAGAGAGGGGCAACAACAGGCAATCGCGGCATTATCAGACGCAAGATTACTTTGGTATTGTGCATCTTCGAAGGTGTTGGAAATCAGATCCCCAAATTTGCAGGAAAGTACTCCAACTGTGAGCAAGACAACCTTATCCCCAGGATGGTAAGCGTTTTCTATAGCCCATGACAAGGCGTTCCTATTTCGATGGGATAAATACATGGAAACACTGAAGATGGAAAGATGATGGGTGGGCTTACCGGGAGTATTTTGTGTTATCAAAGGCAATCACTATTTTACTCATTTCTTGTTAGATGTCTATTCAATCCGGTGCCTGTTGTAAAGCTTTCGAAAATCAGCAAACTCTCACAGGGATTGCGCAGCAAAGGAAGGTACACAAACCTGGATGCAAGATGGGTGAAAGTAAATAAAATATATATGAAGGCTGGCTACTTATTTCCAAGGATTTCAGTGTTTTACAGCTACGGTGGGGGATGGGTAGAGCTTACTCAGTCTGCTGATGAAATACCAGCAAATCTGAGACGCAAAAGGATGCCTGTGACGATCGTACCAATCAATCACCCATTGTCAGGGACGGTCATAATTCATTACACAGCCTACTCTTTCTAATCTCTATATGGCTACAACGTACTGTAAGCCCATTTTGGGTTGACTATCGTGCTACATTAATTGACTAAAATGGCTCCAAGGCCTGGACACCTGACAGCTGACTTGTCATGGGTTGAATGCTTTTGGTAATTTCAAAAAATCCGAAGGAGCATTAATTTTGGCAAGTGTTCCATCTTGGCAACGTCAGAAAAATTTATTCAATTGATAATAGCACAGAAGTGCAATTGCCATAGCGTAACTCCGTGTGCCATGGGCGGCCTTCGATTCGGCAACTTGGTTGCCAGCATTAGGAATCTCCGCAGGCGTGCTTTCCGTTACGTGGGTCTTGATAAAGGAAGGGTACTCCAGGAGATTAACATAATAAGTCACCTCGCCTGTCACTGCGCATTTGTTTGAAAATGGATCAGCAATGTTGATTCCGAAGCTGGTCAATCCGAGAAGTCGCCAGTCGTTGTTGCCAAGTTTGACGAAGCTCGGGCTTCCAGAGTCCCCAAAACAAGGTGCAACTCCTGGGGTTGGTCTAGTACAAAATCGAGTGGTATCAAAATCGGAGATGGCTGCTCCACAAAACTCTTTGGTGGCCAAGGGCAAATCTGCTTTGAGCAACACCGAAGATTGGCGATGGCTCTCCGTCTGGCCAAAACCTATGGTGGTAATATTCTTATCGCCCGCAGGAAGCTCTGTGGCCATGGTAGCGGGCTGAATGGATTCGTCGAACCTGAGCGCCACCTTCAACTCCACCAGAGCGATGTCATTCTAAAGATTGAATACCGAATCACACATAAGCAGGTGTATTAGTGACACATAAAGGTGGCGCACCAACCTTGGACGAGGCCATATCAAAATCGGGATGAATGATGTAACGCTGAATACCTAGAGGCTGCTTCTTGGTATTTTCCACGCTTCCAACTAGCACCGAGAAGTGGTCGGAGGGCACTTTGCTGAATGAAACACGACGCCCTCTACTTGGGTGTTGCGTTGTCTGAAAAAAACAATGAGCAGTTGTTACCAACCATCTGTCGACTATGATTGCAGAGCCGCACCGGGTCTGACCATTCATTAAGATCAACGCCATGGATGGAAACTCATTTGGAGACGCGGAAACGCCGCCTATAATGCTACTCAATTGAGGATTGTTCATTAGAGCATCCTCGATTGGTATCCCACGGACATGCAATATGATCTGGGCGTACAAGAGGACGAAGAGTTGGAAAATGAGGGTGGAATAATGTATCATGCTAAGGGTCAGTGTTTCCAGTGCTCAAGTTTGGCTGGGGATTTACAGAAAAGAAGAGGGGGCTTGGTAGGAAGGCTAGAGGATCACCCTAGTCCCATAAAAAATACAGTGTAAGTGCGAGTCGTTTTGTGCCAAGCCATGTTCGGGATTAGGCCGATCTTTATAATCCCCACCAGTGGGTCAGGAATAGATTCCAGTCATGCCAGATTGATGGAATCGCATGTCAAAAAGGGAGATTTAGTAGATTCAGTGTGAGAAGAGTGTAGAGCATGTATTGCCCATTCGATCGCTACATATCGATTGGGAGGAGAAGAAGAGATCCTCACGACAGCCCCTGCTTGCTGGAGCTATCTTTAAACATCAATGGTGAGTATTGGGATCTATATGTGCTTGCGTCGAATACCAGCCAATTGCTTTGAAAAGCACCCCATATATAGATTACATCCGTGGCTAAATCGTTCTCAGCGCATCGGCAATGCATGCGAGTGTTCGAAGGCAGAGTCAAATGTTCCCTAGCATCTAGCCTACCTTGGAAAGCGGACGAGAATCTGGCCTTACCCCTTGCGAAGTTGATCCTTACATCGGATGAATGCGTAGGCTCCTATTTCCTACGGCCTCCATCATTCCGGTGGATGGGAGCTTGGGAAGGCATTGGACTACGTTACTGTACTTTATACAACATTAGCACATACATCAAGTAATTTAGGACTCTGCCCGCTTCCGGATTACTACTCGAGCATTACATGAGGTGGCTGAACCGCTGTCACGCACGCTGGTCACTAACCTCACACAGGTTATCATCATGAACCTCTACACTTGGCAGCATCCTGTAGAGGATGGTTTCCACACGAAGTGATCCAGAAGTCCCTATCATGGATCCAACTAGATCATCAAATCTGATACGCTCTAATTCCTTGACTATCCCTCCAGGCGACATAAGCTCTTGCTACATGAATTTTCCGAGTTCCAGCCATTGGGCGAACACGCAACAGCATCAGGCCTGCATTAATGTATATCGTTTTCTTTGGGATTTACAAACAGCATATGGTCAGCATATCTGATATCATAGTGACATCTTCGTCGACTGTTAAATTAATTATGTTAGAATTGGTTTTTTGATCCTGGGTCATGTGATTGAACGCCGATGCTGAAGAAATCGTATGAATAGCCTCACAGGTTGAACGGTTACCTCCTTCTCTTTATCATCACAATGAGTAGTCCTTCCAAAGTTAGGAGAATCGCAGTCTTAGGCTTTCGGGCAGTTGGTAATGAAATATAAGCCAGTCCCGATATCCCGGTATAGGGCTGACTTCTAATCTGTACTCGATTTACTTCTTCGGGGCAAGTCATTCTAAATATCCTTGTTTTCTACCTGGCTGACCCTGCATAGGCAAATCTTCGTTGACCATCCAGTTCGTTGAAAACCATTTTGTGGATTCCTACTACCCAACTATCGAAAACACCTTCAGTAAAGTATTGAAATATCGCGGCCAGGAATTCACCATTGAGGTCATTGACACGGCTGGCCAAGTACGTCACATCGTAAATGAGACCCCCTAGAATTACTGTTGACAACATTGCCTTGAAGGATGAGTATTCCATCCTCAATTCTAAGCATGCCATTGGAATCCATGGATATATTCTGGTGTATTCTATCACCTCCAGATCCAGCTTTGAGATGATCAAGATTATTCGCGACAAAATCCTTAACTACACTGGCACCGAATGGGTTCCAATTGTTGTTGTCGGAAACAAGAGTGACTTGCACATGCAAAGGTACAGTCGAAGAGCATCTTGTCCTCGCTTTACATTGACCTAATCCTATGCAACTAGACAAGTATCAACGGACGAAGGAAAGGAGCTTGCCACTCTTTGGAATTGCCAGGGGACTGAAGCCTCTGCTAAACACAACGAAAATATTGGTAAGGGCTCGCGTAATTACCTTCTATGAAGATAGTCCTAAACCTTTTGTCTATAGGCCGTATTTTTGACCTAATGATCGCTGAAGTTGAGAAATCCAACAACCCTACCCCAGAAGACAAGAAAGACTGTATCATTTTGTAAGAGCGTCGGCAAGATTTCTGCTTTATTCACTATCCTCTTACTTCACTCCTCTTTCCTTCTCAAACCTTTTGACCATCATATTGTTTCGAATGATTCACCATTCTCTTTGTAGTTCTCACTTGTCCTATTGTTGCACTGCATAGCTTCATTAACAGCCTAAATTTTTACTTGATGAAGCCCTGATTTACTTGGATTCTATTGAACTAGAATGATATAATCTTTGTGCAATAGAATACCAATATCAGTTAAATATATTTTTGATTAGTTTTTAGAACATGAACGCACTACTGCCAGCATTTAGTTAAACGAGTATAATGTGAATCTGCTATGAGCCCCGACTACCCGATTCATTAATCCATTTCCATGAAACGCCAGCAATATCGTTTTCTTGGCACGCATTTACCAAGCGTTAACAATCTTTTCATGGGAACAATGGTTCTAGTTCTCTTGATCAGCCCCCGGATTTACTGCGCCCTATGGTGAATGGCAACTGCCTATTTCTTGTTCAATCACAAAATACCCGTTCCTGAGGAACTGTTTAACCACTTTGATTAAGCGCAGCATGATCGTTGCCAAATGGATTGCCATGCCGCCAATCAGAAAATCATGAGCCAAGGATCTACATCGAAAGTGCCTTCCAACCACCAAAGCAGCCACCGGATTTTGTTACAGCTTGGCTTGCAAGTGGACAGTTCAATTGAGCACTAATGCCACGAGGGACATCTTGCATGTATATCCAGCATGTCCCCAACTGACTCGTTGACTCGTGCCATCAAGGATTGTACCTGCGCTGATTTCCATGGGTGACATCGTATCGTCGGAAGTGTGGTTTTATCCAGTTTCTAGAAGAATTCCCTGGCAATTTCCATGGTAAATGGAATTCTTAGGGTTGTAAGATGATACCCTAATTATTTTCAGTTAGATCTGGTTTTGGGTAGCACTTCTAAGCTCTAAATATATTAGTTTCCATTATCTTTTTTTCTCCCTTACTGATACAACCACTACAAGTGGTATATTGTTTCTGCCAAAGAGCATCGGTGCCTTTAGTACGGTAAGCGTTCCCACTTCCCGGATGAAAACAATCACAGCTCGGGATTTGGTCCTCGAAACCCCGCTACATGTTTGCTAACCAGCGTGTGCTTCCCCACAGTAGAGACCACTCAAAACTGCTACTTATTGACAAGACTACACGATTTGGCATTCGCTCCTGTCCATTTATCGATAAAAGCATGTCCGACCTAGAAGATTATGACTGCCCTCTATGTATGGAGGAGCTGGACATCTCCGAACGCAATTTCAAACCATGTCCTTGTGGTTATCAAGTAAGGCACTTCGACGGCAATACATCCTATTTTCTTTGAAACTCATTTATGTACCTCTCTGTCCGCAGATTTGCCGTTTTTGCTGGCATCATATCAAAGAAGAGCTGAATGGCAAATGCCCAGCTTGTCGCAGAGCCTACTCAGACGACAATGTCCAGTTCACTCCTATCACTCCTGCAGAGTAAGTCCATTCAAACAGCCTTGGCCATAGCGAGCTATTTGGTTAACCTTGACTTGACTTTAGACTTACTCGCATCAAAACCGAGAGAAAGTTCAAGGAGCGTGAAAAGAAGGAAATTGAATCCATGAGCCGAAAGCATTTGGCCAATGTTAGAGTTGTACAAAAGAACCTCATCTACGTTATTGGCCTGACCGCCAGGGTGACTGAAGAGGTAAAGCCGAGCCAAAATCCGCCCAAGTGCCAACTCCTCTGATTCTGTTGATGCTAGGTGCTTCGCTCTTCTGATTACTTTGGTCAGTACGGAAAAATCACCAAAGTGGTGATAAATCGCCGCCATGCTCAAAATTCCACTAGCACCCATCCTGGACAGTCACCTACTGTTGGTGTCTACATTACATTTGCCCGCAGAGAAGATGCGGCCCGAGCCATCGCGGCTGTGGATGGCAGCATGTCGGATGGAAGGATTCTCAGGTACCGTTGCCAACCTGTTTGGTCCATGTTCGATTGGTATTAAGCTTGATATCTCGACAGAGCAACCTATGGTACCACAAAGTACTGTACCTATTACCTTCGTAACATGCCGTGCCAGAACCCAAATTGTATGTACTTGCACGAGCCAGGTGAAGAAGCCGACACATTTACCAGAGAAGACTTGGCCAGCGGGTGGGTACACTTGTATATCGAGCGGATCGAATCTGGCCTAAAGCTAAATCGCTCCTGCTGCCATACGTATTTATATTTAAATCTCACATTCTACATAGGAAACACAACCTCAAAGATCATCATGCACAACTGGAGCACTCGTCACCAAAGCCACAAATTCTGGGAACCCAGAGTACACCTCTGTCACCGTCAAATGAACCAGAGAAGTCATCCCCTAAAACACCTGAGGCTCCGGTAGCTGTGTACAGGTCCGATAGCAAGTCGAGTGATGGGGATTCAGAAGGTATATACATATTCATAAGTACCAGAACCAAATTCTTTACCCTGACCTAGTGTTATGCTCCAGGATCAGCCCTTCCAGCAACTGCTTCTTGGGCCAAGATCACCTCCAACAAGTCTAAACTCGCTACCGTGAAATCCCCGATCTTAAGTTTAGATCAATTCCCCCCGCCACCTGCCGCAACAAGACCCAAAGCCAAAATCATTTCACTTTCCAAAAAGCCAGACTCCAAGTCCAGAACGAACTCTGGGGATGAGAAAGAGACCCAAAGTGCTTCCGGTACTCTGGAGGCAGCTGTTGTTGACAAGGCCACTTTGGCTCCTCTGGATGGTTGTAAAGAGAAGAGTTGTGAGAGAGAACAGCTTGGTGGCAAAGTAAATACCTCTCCGGACATCTTTAACTCTTCTGCTGGTAGCAATGATCCTAATCCCGGTAATGGGACACAACAACGCGATACATCACTGCCTACTGAGCAGAACAAGGTTGACGAAGAACGTCTACACCAGGAGGTCATGGCAAAGCTCGAAAGAGAGCGATCTGCCTTTTACCAGCAACAAGCCCGACCAAACGTAGCTCTACCTCCAGGCTTGCTAGACGCATTTTCATTCAACCCTGCCCCCTTGCCTACCAATGTTTACAAAGGTGGTTTTGATCCTTTCGGTCTCGATGATCAACCGGACGAGGGAATGCCCAGATCGTTACTCAGCTCTGTGCAAAACATGCATATTCAGAATCCGCCCATGAATCGACCTGGACTGGATTATACCGCCATCAACAGTGGCTCGGAGCAACCCTCACGGCTACCCCAATCTCAGAAGCAGGACGGCCAGGACAACACCCAACCTGTAAATAACTCGAAACCCAAATTGTACTCGAGATTTGGATTTGCTCTAAATGAAGATGACGACGTTGACGCAGCCCAACCATTCACATCCGCTGCCAATGTCCGCAGCCTACACACAAGCAGTCTCTTTGATCCATTCAAGAGTACACCCGACCAGAGATTGTACTCGCCCAGCAGCGGCTTGGGTTTACACTCAGACCAAGACAATTCACAACGAGCTCATAGAGGCGATAAACTAGGTCTGCCTTTGGGCAGTAAAGAATGGCGAAGTGATCAGACCGAGAACAACCGACAACCCTTGCCATATGCCCCATTGAACCCGACGGGGCACTCAGCACGATTTCCTGGTAGAAACATGCCACCGTTTATGGCTCCTCCCGGTTATAACACCGGCTACGACGACCCAATAAGGAAGCCCACAAATGGGCCTCCATTTACAGATACCAACTTCTCTACATACACAGATCACGAACGCTCCCCTTCAAACTTCCTACACCGCAATCCCAGCCAGTCGTTCTGGAACGAGTCCCAGTCACGCACAAATCTGGATATGTTCGACCGCAATCTTCATCGGTTTCCAGATTCACAACCGCCTGGTTTGGAGCTGCTTGGTCCCAGGTTTGCGCCAGAACAGTCGGATTTCTTCACCTTTCTGAGGTCAACCCCTGAGAAGCAGAGGGCCACACCCAACACCAGAGAGAATGGATACTTCAGAGGTAAGCTGGCTGATTAGGCACTCGATAGTACTTAGTGCAAGGCACTCACCGTTCTAGATTCTTACTTCGGATCCGAAGATCCAAGCCTTCGATCCTCTCGAGTCTCCTCTCCTCCCCGCTCGGTGGATTTTTCAGAAAAGGGATCCTCTTTCAACTGGAGTAGCAACATGAGTACGAACATACAAAGCAACCCGCTTCATCGCTTGAGGGGCTACGATCATGATTTCAAGCTTGCCAACGGGGAGCTGGGCCCATTCAAGGTTTCCTGAGACCATTCGCGCTACGCCCTCCCGCCCCTATCAAACCTTTTGACTCTCCAGACTCTATTGTTCTATTTTGATGTGTAGATACATACCGAAGCTCCCCCACCAGCCAAACCCTTCACCCCCCCCCTTCCGCCAACATACAGGACCAGTATTCTCCCCCGTGCCCCACCTCCAGTATTCCTCGCAAAAGAATGGCCAGCCCATCCAAACTATAGCATTAGCAAAATCCAATCAACACTTCCTCTTGGTTGTTGATATGTTTTGGGTATTCCAAGTGAATAAAGTATATCCGTTGAATGTATGTGCATCGTATGACCTGCCATCACCACCTTCAATTTAAAATCTGCCAATCTTTGCTGTCCATTCACCATCTCTTTATTGTGGAAACGATCATGTGAAGGCTAGGGTAAAAAGAACGCTGGTCTGGGAGCACACCGTTCGCAAGTACGGATGGATGGGCTTCACTGTTTGGAGATGCAGAGTAAGATTAGAGGTTCTCGATCTCCGAGTGGAGTGACAGATACTCTCGAATCTGAGTGGAGCTGATCTTCAGGCTTTTCAACTCTTCCTCAGCTAGCGCCTTGGATGAGTTGGAGATCACCTCGATGACCTTGATGTCCAGCTCATTGAAGTTTTTCTCGCTACGCTGCCTATTGACTGTAACGAAAAGTAGGTTATATGGGTGCGCATATACACACGATCTGCGTAGGGGAAACATACTTTCGTAGGCTCCAGGGAGTGTCTCTTTAGACACGACAATTGCTTGAATGTTGGGATCCTTATTAGTTGGGCCACAGGTATCATGAATTGGGACCACCTAGAGTTTCGAATGGGATTACGTGCGTAGAAACATCTTAGATATAGGAGCGATCTATATATCTAACGAATGGAGACATGCCTCGTATGCTATACTTGGCTTGATCCGCCTCAAGAACTTCAATGTTTTCTCCATTCGAGTCTCCAGAGGCTCTATCATGTGAGCGTGTTTCTTCTTGACCAACATTTCGGCACCTAGAAGCGCCACCAACCAAAAATATCAGACTGAGCCGTACGGAAAACGAGAAGTGAACTTGGCTTGGGTGGAAGCCGGACTTGCCTGATATTCCGCAAATGAGGCGTTCCTCGGCTAGCCAGACGCTCATGGACAACAGAATCTTATGGCCAGCATGCAAGTGATCAAAAGTACCCCCGACCGCAACAACCGGATAGTGCTTATCCGAGCCTGCGGTATGCGTGGTTCCGATGTGGTGGGCTTCAGGTAGGGTTTTCTCGGGGGATACCTCTTCCTCGGGGATGAAGAACACCGGGATTGGTTTGTCTCCGTTCTTTTCCCGCTGAGAATTGAACGAGGCTAGGATTTGCTCGTCTAGAAGGAATTGACTCAGTATAGGAAATTCAGGAAACTTGCTTCATGAGCACCACCTACGTTCCGCTAAACCAAGCCAGGTCGTGTAAGTTATCTCCTGGCTTGAGGTGACGTCATAACCGCACCAGTCTTTAAACAAGACATCCACCTCCAACAGTGGTCTTCCGCAGTCGTTGGCAGCTTTGATAGCGTCCACATATATGGTGCCTAATAGACTTTGAACCTCTTCCCAAGCGACAACCGGAAGCCTTTGGTGTGCAATTATCTCTGGACAATCAACCAAAACTGTGAGACTCTTCGTAGTGCGTTGCACCGCAGCATGAACCAAGTTCAAGGTGGAGAACTTGATAGAGGTCAGCTTTTCCAGATAGAGGTAGAGAAGTACGTGTTCACTCGTCATGATAAACTTCAGGCTTCTGAAAAACAAAGGTGTTAGGAATGTTCACTGTTGAGTCAAAAGGCCCTCAAGTTGCCACTGTTGGAATATCAGTTCTCTCCAGGTATTTGTCATTTTGCTGATCTCGATAACATCGATGCTGAACTTAATCAGGTTTCCTATACAAGCACTGTCTATCTTGCATAGCTGCGGCGATTCATTGAAGTGATCAAATATTCCAATCCCCCTTCCCGTTTGTGTCACCTTCGTCTTTCCGTTCACTCGTCAACTATCCGCCTGTAAATAGCCAGTTACTCAATTGCTTTATGGTGAAATACTGAGCCATGCCTAAACGAACCCTCCGCTCAGACCTTACCAATGTAGACCCTGATAACGAAAAAAAGAGCAAGACCCACACTCCTACCCGCCGAAACAAAAGCCAGCGTAACTCGCCAGCCAGCTTAAAGCGCACTCCTACACCCAACAAAAGCTCACCTACTTACGACATACGAGAGTTCTTCCTGACTGGCAAGTTGTCTAAATCCAGCCAAGGGTCGAGCCCTGTTTCGAAGGAGATCAGCTCAATAGAACTGGAAGATATCGAGGTCGTCGAGAGAACACAAACGCTCGATTCGGTAGATACACAGGAGTTACTAGAGGATACAGTAGACATTGAGAAAGATTCTGAGAATTCTGGAAGATCAGTTGATACCCCCGAGCCCCCAACAGCCAGAGAGGTAGATAGCCAGCCCGCAAACGATAAACCGCCAAGTCCTGAACCTAGCCCCGGGATATACCTCGAAGTCCAACCTGGTGTTGATAATGGTGAGATTGGCCGGGAGAACCCGGAAGAAATCAAAATCACTGACAGCGGAAGAAAAGAATATTATGCTGAGGCGTTTGACAATATTCTGGATGTTGTGATGAGTAACGAGCAATCATTATTCACCCAAGAGGAACTACACATAGTGAGCAACTACCGGAATTCAGATGGTAACAATGAGCGGCGTCTGTCCATGACACGAATTCAATTGAATACTAACAACTAGCAATTCTCTTTTGTATAGTTGCCGCCCGATACCTATTTATTCGGATATTTATGCGTAAAACTGGGTGGTTACGAGTTAGCAGCATCAACTACTCTGGCATCGATAGTATTTCGGAGAGTATAAATGTGCTATGCTCAACTAACCCACCACTTTTGGAGACTGAAAGTAGATTAGAATCAATCGAGGAAGCATCCAGGTGCTTAAACTTGGACGAGCTGAGGGTCTTAGGGAAAGAACTGTCGTCTACAGTCAAAATCTCCTCCAAAAAGGTGTGCTGCTCCCGTCCAGCTTTCTATGCCTGAACTCGCAACTAACCCTTTGTTGTGCAGAGAGACGAGTTGATTCAAGCTATTATTGAGTCTGCGTACCAACAGTCAAGCCTGAAGCTTGGTTTCTTTTCAAATACCAAAGAAAGAAAGCTCCAACGACAGGGATTTGTTCTGAAAAGAATCCTACAAGCCACAGGTAAGCCGATAAAATCGGTAACTCAGCCAGCGCGGTAATTAATACACCTGCACACAAGGAGGGTTGGTGCGCATACCCGCGGACATCACCGAGGTATTTGCTCGGATCCATCTTGTTTACTACAGGAAAACATCCTTCGACGAAAAGGCGATGGTGTCAACAATCTTGGCCAAAATTGGTCGCCGAAACTTCCCTCAATATGAGGTCAACCGCAGTTACAGTGTTTTCAAATCACGAAAGCAGCTCCTTGAGTATGAGCAATCGCTGCGACTGGAACGCACCATCTCGGAGCTCATGCACAGTAAAGAGCAAGAGGACTGGAAGCAAGCACTTAGATTGTGTGAGACTTGTATATATCCCTGGGAGCTTCAGCTAATTGAGTATCTGGAGCACCCACCAGACGCAGATTATTACCTGCTAAGATTTTCACCTGGTAGGTGACCCCTCTGTATGTATTCAGTTGAGCCTATATCTAACACAATCGCTACCATTCCTTAGGTTGGGTGTATACTCGCATCATGGAGTATGGAGTGAAGCTCATGGCAGGACTGAAGGACCACGACCGAGAAAAGATCCTGTTGCGAAAACTACTTGACCAGAAGATCTTTCGATTAGGTAAACGAGGTTTATGGTACGAACGACTTGCCCTGGTGCACGCTAACTACACCCAGAACAAGCGAGAGGGACTAAAGAAAGCCCACGAAGTCTGCCTAGAAGCGATCCATGACGATCGACTTCCTTTCGCCTCGACGAACGCCATCTACTCGAGAATAATGTGGGCTGAGAAAAAACTGGCAATACCAAAAAGTGAGCGTCACGACTTCTCCTACGCCACTCTACAGCAAGCCACTCAGGTGACTGTATATGGAACCCGTGCCCCAGTTACCCCAGAGAAGACCAGAGCTTTGTACGTTAATCAGGATGGTATCCTATGCACTGTTGAGGCAGTGGCGCTCGAGTACTACGAGGGATTGGGCTTTTTAGGGTATCACTCGGAGAGCAGTATTGCCACGACCTTGTTCTCTATGCTTTTCTGGGACATCCTCTTTGCATCCAAGCCGGGTGTTTTCGACACCGAATACCAGACCGAGCCTTTGGACTTACACTCTGACGCATTCTATGTAGGTCGGCAGCAGGAGATCGAAACTAGACTAACGAAAATCCTTGCGGGGGATTATCTGCATCTAATAAGGGAAGTTGACGAAAAAGAGAGGCCTCGCAAGACCCAGTGTGTTGGAATCAACTGGGGTTACGAGATACAAGACCTTCTCGAGATTGCGGAATGTATTGGCGGGAGGGGACTATCCGCAATGTGTAAAGTATTGGCCCAAGAGTATAAGCAACGCAGCTCCGGATTACCAGACCTGTGCTTATGGAACTATTCCGAAAGAAAGATGAAATTTGTCGAAGTGAAAGGACCAGGTGACAGGTTATCGGAAACTCAGAAGGTTTGGATTGATCTGCTTCTCGCGAATGGTGTCGACGTTGAGCACTGCTTAGTCAGGGTCAAGGCGAATTAGGAAAATGTCGTATTGGAGCGTCGCCAGGCCCACCAGTATTGTATATAGATCCGAGCTAAGGAATATGTATATTTGTTGGACAAACTTAGACATTAGATGGAGTGAGAACTACCGGCAATAAACCCGCGGTTTCTCGATAATATACTGGGGGGCTAAATATGTGCAGGTGGATCTATTCGCCATATCCATTAAATTCGAAGGCTTTTTGACTGGCGAAGTTTGAAATGGTTCTATTGATGTATGACTGCCTCCAAATATGAGCATCGGTAATACGAACCGAAACGAGCATGCGGAGCACAAGAGAAGAACAGTGAGCAATTGCCATCTGATATTAGCTGCCACCACAGAGACCATGAGGACCTCCATACGGAAGCAGCATCTCCATCATCCAGCCTACCATGTGAGCAGAGATTTTATTTTTTTTCCGCAAACTGAAAAAGAGTCAAGGTCCAATATGGATACGAGGCGGGGACGTTCACTGTTCAGGTTATAGCTACATATTCCCGATACACGCAGAGCCAACTGTCTCGTCCACACTAGTATTGGTGCAACCCTTGCCATCACCCGCCGTCTCCAAAAGCAGGTAGGCCAGGGCACCGGCTTGATTAGGGTGAGAAGCAGTGAGATCCGATTCGCCCACCCAAACCCACTGGATCCGTTGCTCAATGAAATCAAGTAAATTGGTGAGGCTACAAAAATGGAACTTTCCTTCAGATTGGAGGGGCCTAAATACGACACGAGGCTTTTTTTTTGGTACGCTCTACTCTATTTCCCCACCCACCGTTTTTTACCATAAATGCCGATATGCTTTGAGGCGAAGTGGAACTTTCACATGCCAGCCGAATCGGTATCGGCAAAACCCCGCTTGGGAGCCTCGCAGATGCATCCCTCCAACCCCAATGTTTGTGAGTGAAAAAGAACCAGTAAATCCATTAATTTATCCACATTTATCCCTGTGCAGCGATCACTGCTTTGTCCTGGGGTGTAAGTGCGGGTGGGTAGAATAGGTGTGTAGCAATGAATAGGAGTGAAATTTCTGATTTATTTTCAATGTCTGATTACGAATGTGCAGCCCACGAGTGATAATTATACTACATCATTTCCATACGGATAGGTTGATGTTGGCAGGAAAAGGTAAAATAAACGGGGGAGGAACTATGCAGTGTAGAAGGAAGATGCCGATGAGGTTTATAAATGCAAGTCTAATGAATTGGGGATGTGAATGTGCTGTTTCAAATAAACAATTAAAGAGTGGCGGCTTGCTTTCCGGCGAAGAGTCGGTTCAAAACGGACTCGAACCCTTCGCGACCCACGGCGGCGTTGTCTCTGAATCGCTTGACACAAAAATCCTCCACGTAGCTGGAGAAGCGGGTGAGCGCGGTGAATTGTGCTTCTTGGGTCAAGAGGGTTTTGGTGGAATCGGTAGGATCGGGAGTATATATCACGGTCTCCTCCATGGCGAGAAGGTCGCTACCGGTGAGGTTACGAGAGAAGACGGTGAAGGTTTTGGCCTTGGGGTCCACCTCGACGATTTCGCGAGCGTATGAAACGTCGTCAGCCCCGAAGATCTTCTTGATTAATGTTGGGACGTTTTGCTGGCACGCAACAAGACGCTCGGTACGAATGATACCGGTTTTTGGATCAACCTCATGGTTAATAACATCCACACTGACAACATGAGGAGCGTTCTCGTTGGGGTATTTTTGCCACCAGCCAGCAGAGACTTGTTCCCAACTATGAGTAAAGCGATGAGAGGTCTGACAAAATTTCATACTGTGCGAAGTGAAAAATGAAATGAAGAGGAGGGGAGAAAATCTAATTTACAAGCAACTTCACAGATGAAAGTTTGAACCAATTTCATATTGATCCATGGCCCATTTATATAGCAGCCGTCAGGGGAATCCTATACCCTTACCCAACCATCGCCATTTTCTGCATTAATTCCATACATATCCGCTGAAACCAAGAAAAAGTTTCGGGATGGTTGCCATTTGGTTTGATCCAATGGTGATCCGCAGTACTCCCGATGGGATCATTGCGATGTAATATTTTAGACTACCCTCGCCATTACTATATTGATGATTTATGGTGACCACTGGTGAGTAGGATTCGGCTTAATTATCTGAATGACCCCATCGATTATGGACGTCGCCTCTTATTGGGGACAAAGGGGGAGAATCCCCACTACTATTGACCAGTATATATATATGAATCAGTTTCCAATCAATGTCAGCGATTGTGGTGGTACTCAAAGATCATATTTATGGCATTGAACATGAGAGAAAGTGTGAAAAAAATCCAGCTCGAAGCTGGGTGTTTGCGGTTGAATACTTCACTCCCCAATGTGAGAGATATTGGGTCCGGTCACGTGATTGACTCCGTTTCCTTCGCACCATCGCACCAACCAGATTTCCCTTTAAATGAAATCAATGTAAAATGCTTGCGCCATCCATGATCTAAGCAAAGGTTGGCACTTACCACGCGCACTCATATTTTGAAGTGGTAACGTGGTGACTAGGTTACACGCGGCTAGGTGTGCTTTGAAAGGTACGATTAATATGCGACAGTGGGTTATTTTGACGAGCTGCCACCCGTAGAGTCAATCAGGAGTTTGGGCTACCTATATGGATACTGCACATTGGTTAGTCCTTAGATAATAGGTTTGAGCAGCTCTCGCTTGTATAGATAGCGGGGCAGGGGGTTTGTTCCATTACAGGTGGTTTCGATGTATAGAGGCCTGCCTTTTGTTTGTTTGTCTCGTAGGACAGTCCAATATGTCATATATTGCAATTAACCTTGGGCCTTTCAAGATTTATTCCCCTGGGCTACAAAAATCAGCTTTTCCGATTGCTGCCTGCAGTGGTTCTTCAGCTTCCATGATAGGCCAGGAACTCATGCCTTATTGAGTGCTGGCAATTGTATATGGCATGCAGAGTAGAATCAACCTATATTGACCTGTCTATTCTACAATAGACCTCTGCTGTTGTAACCCAGGGGATGCGAGGTACAAAAGATTTTCATTTCTCACGTGAATATGGCCCCGTCAGGGGAGAGGTGGCTAGTCTAGAGGATGGATGGGCTTGACAACCAACACCAATGTTGGACTTCAGAATACACTAGGATGATCTTCACACAATTGACTAAATTCATAATGGCTTTAGTGTTGCATGTTTCCATTGTTTGCGTTACCATATATTAACCATGCAGACATTGAGACAAGAAGGTCTAACACAGCTCGCTATCACATTGAGCCAAAGTAGCTCCTCATGGACTTTGACTGCAAGCGACAGCTATTTGGTGATATAAGACCGATCTCTGAGATTTCGCTGATCTTTGGGTTAATTGGTAGTGGATGGGCATGGCCGACCGAAACCAAGAGAATGCCATAGAAAAGGGGCGAGCAGTTGCCTATATCGTGATGAAGGGGACCAATCAGACTCGTATCATTTTGTAACATCATCAGACCTAAATTCGAGGTGGTAAACTAGAGCTGATTAGTTACTTTTCTGTTGATTCACAGTACTACACTCTACAACGTAGCCAACATGAGCGTCGTCATTCTATTCGTTACTAGTGAGAGTTCCAATTCCGAGCGTCGTTTCGATAAAGCTCTTACCATCTCCCAACTTAAGGTAGAGAGACCGCCTTTTACCAATCTTGCGGTTTCACTGATGGTTTATTTCGCAACAGATCAAGCTTGAACCAATCACTGGCATTCCCGCCGAGAGCCAACGCCTGAGTTTGTATAATGGAGAAGCTTTGATCGGTTCCCTGGAGGGTAACGATGAGATTATGTTGGGTGCCTACCCAGTAGAAAATTACATGACATTACAAGTAGGTCGTCTTATAATTCTATGCCTGATCACTTCGATTTAACCGGCCCGAACTTTGTATTTGCTCTCTAGGTGAACGATACCAACCCTAATCGTATCAAGAATCAATACACTGATTTGTCCTTGGTTGAAAAGTACGAGCTTCCACAAGAAGAATACGAGAAGCGGTCAGGTTGGTTGGTTCAATAGAATGCACTGGTTCGGGCTTTTTACGGAGCCAAGTTTTACGAGATTCGCAATGTCATTTATCCTTATATATTCCTTTTAGACTCTGTCCTTGCCTTCAAACAACGCAACAAACTTGGCCGTTTCTCTGACTCTCGCTCTGCCTCCGAGGCCGATTCCAACGTAGAATATGAGGAGCTAGCGGTCAATATCCACGTCGGGGATCGCTGTGAAGTGGAGATTGGGAGCGGGGAGCTGAAGCGTCGAGGAACCGTCCGCTTTGTAGGTACGTCAAGAAACGCCGACTGCTCTACTCTTCCACAACATGAACTAAACTCACTCTTAGGTGAAACCAAATTCAAATCGGGCATTTGGGTCGGGGTGCAGTACGACGAACCACTTGGTAAGAATGATGGAAGTGTGGAAGGAGAGCGGTACTTCGAATGTCCATCGAACTATGGCGCATTCGTTAGACCAAACAAGGTGGTCGTTGGAGACTTCCCAGAGGAAGACTTCGATGATTTGAGCGATCTGGAAGAAATGTAAGCCCCACCCGAAGCAAGTGATGGCCCTTCATTCATGACCCCCTTAGATTATGACCGGTTCTACATACATCGCTCATCCCACGCCAAAACAACCCAAGAATAATGCAAACGAAACTTTATTAAGCATAATAAACGCAGTGGGGAGGGGGATGATATCAGTTGAAAGTTCATTTTTCAAGGTACTGGAATTCCCCTTGAACCACATGATTCAGAGAATGTGCATACTTAGAACTTGAAGATTTGGTCTTCCAGTTTTGAAATGGCTCTAGGCTTTTCAAAACCGAGGTCAACGCAATAACCGCTCATGGCCTTCACCATGGGAGGAGGACCACAGAGCAGAACCTTAGTATCAGAGCTAGGCGCCGGGCACCACTCCTTAATCATCTCTTGAGTGACAAATCCAACCCCACCGGTCCAACCCTCAGGCGGGGTGTTCAAGACATAATGAAGGTTGAAGTTGTCATGCTTCTTGGAAAGCGCATCCAATTCATCCTTGAGCAGAATATCCTCTTGGTTGACGTTGGCGAAGATGAGGTTGATCTGGGTCTTGTCCTTAGGGTTTTTCAGGATGGCTTTGATGATTTGGTACATAGGGGTGATTCCGGTTCCACCGGCGATCATGCCGAATGATTTGACCAGGCCTGGAGTGTAGGTGAAGTTTCCTTTGGGCCCACGGACATTCAATGTATCTCCGAGCTTGAGGTCAGAGAACACACGAGAGAGGTTTCCATTGGGGTAGGTCTTGATAAGCAGATCGAAGTGACCGCGATCATCATCAGAGCTAGTGGGGGTGTAGCTTCTCATCACCTCCTTGCCATCAACGGAGGCCATGACGGAGATGTGTTGGCCGATAGGTAATCCAAGAACATCATCTTCCTTGGGTAGGCCGAAGCGATAGCTAAATACACAGGGGATTAGTTTGGTTCAATTACTCCAGTCCTCAGCGATGGAGAGGCTTACATGGCTGTGTTGTGAGAGATGATCTTCTTCTCAACAAGGGGAAACTTTTGGAACTTGAGTTTATCAAGAACAGGCTCTGTGCAAAGGGAGAGGGCGTCAGTGTTCAACCCGGATGAAAGTTACCAAGGAAGGTACCTACTCTTCACTTTAGAGCTAACGAAGTAGACGGTGGAGCCGACGGCCACAAGAATGGCCAAAGCGAGGGGCAGGTAGCTTTGAAAATCACTCATGGTCGAGGTTGATAGCAACAGAGAGAAGCCAAGAAGCTCGATTCGTCGTCCGACCAAGAATATATTTGAGGTTCCGGTGTAACCTACACATCGGGAAATCGAGCTAATAGCATCAGCTCCCTTCCCCAAAAACATCTAATCAGTATCTGGGCCTATACCAACCATGGATCAATTTGAGCTTGCTTGCTTGTCAGTGCACCAATTGATGTGGCATTTCGTGGTCATTCTGGAAGGGTTGAGTACCCAAACTAGTACGTGCCACTCTCTCATAAGCGCTACCTCCGTTTTCATGGGTTGTATGCACGTTGTTAAACCCCTCAATTGATCCACCCGATGAATCAGGATCGCTGCCACTCTCCGCCAATGGCAGATGGCCTCAACATTCTCCAACCATGAACAGCAATGTGGTGGTTACTATGGGCTTATTGCCCTATGCACACAAAACTGCGCATTGGATATTGCGTGCAAGTAGCCTAACCACGCATCTCAACAACCTTAGTTGGAATCCTGACTTGATCCGAATTTATCATATTGACTGAAACAATGTACGGTATATAATGTATGCTACAGTAGGATGATTGGGGGCACACCCATCGTTCCAAAAGATCGGTGACTTTTGTCAAAAATTGTAATTCTCATGTGTTTCATGTCGGAAAATCACTTACAATTGGATATGCGTTGTTAAAATTTTCCAGTTTCGCCCTCAAATTAATTATATATCGTTTCTATTCAGCCGGTAGCTAAATGATGAATTATCGACAGACCTGGTTTGTAAGCAAGTAAGTGATTCTCATACTAATCTTCAGGTCCAGATCACTTCCAATACCCCCAAAAACCTTGCAACCTGTACAATACTTTTCACGTTAATATTGCTTACCGGTAAAGATTTTGGCAGCTTATGAATTCAATGATTAACATCAAAGTAGGTAACAAGCATTATTAGATGAAAAATCGGCCTTCGCTGTTATGAGAATCTTTAAGATGTTGGAATTGGTTAGGAGAACAAATGAATTATGTGTCTTTCACTCCATGAGTAACTCAATGTAATAGTGGGATTTATACCTTTACATGGTCTTGGCAAAACACACACAATTTACTAGGAGGGGTAAGAAATTTTACTTATCAAACTGTCTAACTAATGAAGTGGATACAGATATATTTTCAAATGTCATATGCAAGCACTTATCCTCCCAATCACTTCCAATATCTGCGAAGCTCTTACAACAGATTTATGAACCTTATTATCAGCAGTCCAGACTCTTTATCAGAGCTCACTTAGAATGGTCAACCACAATGTCAAGTACCCAGAATATAAAGCTCTCGGAGCTTTCCAAAAGCCCCCAGATTTTGCATATAGCTTCCTTGGAGCACCCTGAAGATATTTTATCATAATCATTATAAACTCTCTTGAAAATACTCACTGTACTTACACTCTATCTAAAAATGAGTGGTCATAACGCAGTGCCTCTATTTCTCCAAATCACGTCCAAAACTCCCCAGAGTCTTATATTATCAGTTTGTTGGGATAATGCTAGCATACAGCTCCAACTGTACACTTGATGAACTTGCTGCTGATATCACTTCCAATATTAAGATTACTCCCTGATGTTGTAAAAATTCGGAATTCCACCTAAATACTCCCCTAACTTAGTCACATAGATCATCACCTTCAAATCCTAGAGAATACTGACCAAATTCCTTGTCGGGATTTATTTGGAATATTTTCACCAAATTACCAGGTATCCAGAACATGAAAATTCTCAAAGTTGTCCAAACAGCCCCAAACTTTGCACACATGTTCTTGGGACCTTGCGTAACCTATTCTACGTGTTTTTAATGCCAAGACCATGTAAAAGTATAAATACTACTTTTACATTCAATAAATCATTAAGTGAAAACCACATAATCTACTTGTCCTCCCAAATCACTTCCAATATCTCCAAGACTCTTACAACCCCTGAAAAACTGGGATTGCTAGAAATGATTGGGAGAACAACCAGGTTATGTGGCTTTCACTTGATAATTTATTGACTGTGAAAGTGATACTTGAGTTTTACATGGTTTGGACTGGGTACTTGGTATTTTGGTGAAAATATTCTGAGTGAATCCCAACTAAGAATCTGGTCAGAATTCTCTAAGATATATATGTATTGGTCTAAGTGACTAAGTTAGGGGAAAACTTAGGTGTAATCACAAAATTTATAACAGAGATCTGCATGTTAAGGATATATGATACTTTGGCAAACCATGTCAAGTAAATCCCAACAAGAAATCTGCCCAAGATATTCTCAGATTTGCAGACTATAATCATAATGACTGAGTCAAGCAAATATTTAGGTGAAGTACAAATGCTATAACAGGGATAGGGTGATAACAAGCATTTTGAATTGGTACAGAATGAACACTGAGAAATACCAAACTTGAATATCATATTGTATTATGCTGAAGCCCCATTGAGCTTTAGATTCAATTTTCATGTTGCAGGAGACAATGTGCTGACTACTTTGATACGTTGCAAAAGGTTTACCCAGCCACAGTACTTTTCAGTGTTGTAAAAATTTGTAATATCTCCAAGACTCTTACAACATTGAGAGCATACGGCTATTTGTCTCCAATAATGCTAGAACTTCTCCTATTGAAAGTTGTAACCTTGGGTAAGTTGGATTTCTGCTGGTGTTAAGCTGGTACCTAGTAATCTTTTCTCATAGGGGAATGGGTGCATGAGTGCCATTTAAGGTTGAGCAGAAAATAGTTATGTAGTCTCAGTAATTCTGGTGCTTATGTTTAGAGCCAGCCATGTCACTAATTAGTATGTAACAGTAATGGCAAGCAAATAAACAATGATACTTTTTCAGCTTCAAAGTGAAGAGATATGCTCACTGCAAGTATTATGCTTTGTGAAAGTGGCTAAAAGAAGTGAGGTCTATTCTTAAGAGAGTGGGCTTGTTACTCAAAGTTTGGACCTTGCAAGCCATATTACAGTATATGCAGGTTTTCAAAGCATCAAATACAGTGTATACAAGTGACTAAGAGCAAAAAAAAATTGAAAGCTCTATGAAGGCCACTCACTATTACTCAAGTCTGTAAGTTTTATCATATGGGTATGTTTCTGACTGCTACTACTGCTGAAAGTAATGATGTTGAAAATTAATGGCCATCAGTTTGCAAGAGTTGTTGAGGTTTTACAGATGCACAGAATTAACTCAAAGTACAACCATTGATAGCTTGGAGAATACCACATGGTGATCTGATCATTTATTTGCCCTTACATGGCAAACATGTGGCTAAATGATTATGATTTAAAATAAAAACTGGTACTTGCCAGAAATAAAAATTCCAAGGCATCAGAACTTGAATACTCATTGTCAGTCTCCAGCACTACAAGCATAACCCCGATTAGCATAACAACGATGTCTAGGCATGAGGTAGTTGATAGCAAATAAACTTCAGCGATTATAGGAATGTAATTACTGATTTGCAATATAGATTGTTATTTTTACCTATTCATGCTCATTTTATGTGGTAGAGTCAGGTTATTCAGAAGTTTCCTTGCGTTACTGGTATATGTTAAAAGTCTTTCGTACAAGACGCTAGTAACCATTTATATAATAGTTTGCGAGTAGTTTCCAAAACTTACGCGAATCCTAGATGCAAACACATTCTTTGCCTTATCAACCCTTTAACATACAAGTCACATTTCCCATCTATTTACACATCTCAAGACCCCGGAGCCCTTTGCGAAAATTTGGAGAATTCTCCGATCAGCAATAAAAGGCCTTCACGTCCACCAGTCATGTACGAAACCATATGGCAAATATATCAGAATGGGAATTCAATCCAGTGTGATTACGCTTTGTATATATCAACCGGCATTGAGGTCATGCAAGATGATGCTAATGTGGCTACAAGTCATGCATAAGAATTAATCAGCTTCACGAAGTCGACTTAACCCATATATATTAATTATTGTACTTAATCTGATGCATGCACGAACATGATATGCATCCACTTTCAATTCCCGAACTTTGTAAGACGTCATCGTACAAAAATACATCGGATCTAAAGCAAGGTACAAACCGCATATGGGAACTGTTCCGTTTCCCTATGAAACCATGTCAGATGAACTACTCGAAAAGCAGTGGCCACAATTCAAACAGATTTGGGTATTTTGCACGTGGCTCACAATACCTGGGCACCACCGAAAAGTTGCCATCTTTAGTCGAAGTACCAGCTCTGTACGCTTTTTGAGTCTTGCCATATTTGAATTTAACATGGACTAGGACCATTACTTGAAAATATGCTCATCATCTCTCCATCGCAAGGAACCACGAACGAACGAGTCCTAGGGATAACAGTTTATTGATAATATTAGAGGGTGTAGTGTAGATATTCCCAAAGATAGACCAGAACTGGTGGGTTCAGTTTCAGGCAATATAGGCCATCGGGATAGTTAGAGGGAAACATACAGGACGACCTTGGGGAGGCAAACCAAGGCGCGAACCTTAAGAAGCCCCAGGGCATCGATCTTGGCGGTGATGGAGTTCTTGAGGATGTTGCAGTCATGAGAAACCTGACTAACTGCTTGCTCAACCTCGACAGGGACTGGTTTGGTGCTATCCAAGCAGATTACTGCGTCAACATTGACGAGGTTGAGAACCTGGGCCTTGGCCACAACATCATTGCAATTGGTATGCAGAACAGAGCTAGCAGCCGGTGTGACGGGTCTAGTCAAGCCACCAACAACCGAACCAAGATCAAGCGGTAATGGTGCAGTGAAAGCAACACTAAGAAGAGCGGCGAGGCAGAGGAGGACGGTGAGAAATTTCATGTTTGTAAACAGAAGACTGGTTTCTATTGAGTTATGATTGGCTGGCAATTGAATGATGAATGGAGTCAGTTCCCAAGCAGGGCTTTTATACACCATGTCGCAGATACGGATTTCAATGTGTCATTGGCCCAAGAGGCAGGGCTCTTTCCAACGATATGACGTTCGGATGATACCAGTTCAATCAAGATTGTTGAGATTTGGCGGGGTATTGCATACTGCAGTATCAACAAAGATTGTAAAGGAAGCCATTCAGGCAAAGATGGAAATCAATGCGCTGCATTTTCAACCCTGATACTTAAAGTACCTCTCTAACCAGATTGAACCTGCTGGTGACTGCTATCGCAATGCTATGGAGCAATCTTGATCTCATTATGGCCGTTTAGAGTTTTAGTGAGTTACCCCTAAATCATGCTGTGTTAAGGGCACTTGCATCCGTTGCTGGTATGTGATCATATGGGAAAATAAGCCAGGTGGTAACGCTAAGTTCTGAAGTCATTTACGGCATGGAAACATGTCCCTACATTCAGCAGCCGAAAGCCTAATCGATGCCTTATTCCAACTGCATGTGTTATTAAATTTATGTATGAGAATACCTCAGCATTCACCCATCAATGACACCTGATGACTGGTTAGAGAGGGTAAATCTAAACCAGCATGGCTATATGCTAAGCCAGTTGTCAAGACGGATGCATTATGGGAGGTAGGATGGTAAAGTAAGGGCGCATCCAGACGTTATGTCAAACCACCGTGGAAGCTGGCATTTTTAATTTAGGCTGGTACATGTACATTTAGGAGTACTTGGAGTTCAATTTCTGCGCAGCATCTTCGAAAGGGTATAAATTTTGGGCCGCCAAACCACAGTAGACAACAACAAAGCTTCATTTCCTTCTACACTCAGCCTGGTCTACTCACCACAACTGTCTTTACTGGATAATATGAGATTCTTCACCGCCATTGTCTGCCTCACTGCTCTTCTCAGCGTTGCTTTTGCCGCTCCATTGCCTCTTGATCTGGCTCCAGTTGTCGGCGAATTGGTCAAGCCAGTTGCGCCTATCGTTGGTCCTATCTTGAGCAGCACATGCAACAATGTCTTAGTCACTGCCCAGGTTGCTCATCTTGCCAACGTTGATGTAGTGGTCTGCTTGGATGCTTCCAAGCCTGTCCCAGCTGAGATTGAACAAGCCGCTAGCCAAGTCTCAAATAACTGCAATATCCTCAAGCAGTCCATCACCGCTAAAGTTGATGCACTTGGTCTTCTTAAGGTCCGTGCCATCGTCTGTCTTCCCAGAGTGACTCTGTATGTATCCCTCTAGATCCCCCAAGTGGCGTATGGCATATAATAAGTTTAATTTAGTTATTTATTGATTGGTTGGTGGATTGATCGATACCTTAATCGTGAATCCGATTTACGGATGATTTTAATTAAAGTAACACAACGGAGCTTTAATGCTTGATTGTGTTTATTTAGTATAAATGAATGCTCATGGCAGATTTTTTGAGATCCCACCCATTTTTGAACTGGTGCTCGCTGATGTCACCAAGCATCACCAGGAACCCTAGCAAGGCCCAGCCTATTATTAGAACTTTGAGGTTTCTTGGCATTGAGAGTCTTGGCACTGCATATAGGTTGTAGCAGGTTACGGCTAGAAATACTCTAGATGTGCCTCGCAGGCTTTATTTAGTATGGGGGTGGGAAACAACCGCTGAAGATTGGAGGCTAATTAGTCACTTCCGTCTGCGGGAAGGATTAAGTGAATACAGGTGATGATGGGTTGATATCGGAATAATACACTAAAAATTTATACACTTTGATTTGATTGGGATGTGGTTCTGGAGCCATTTACATTCTGATATTCATCTGCTCTAGCAACGTACTAATCCATTCTCTGGTGGCTGGGCTGTCCTCAACCCCCTGTTTCTTCCTCATGTTCAGAATCCCGCCGGAGACAGAGCTTAGATAGGTAGGGACAAAAAACCTGCTTCGAGCCAGTACCTCTTGATCTAGGAGCGCTAACCAGTCCCCAAAGGTAGCCAAATGGCTGTACTTCGCCACAAACTCCTGATCCATCAGATCATAGATACGGATCATTCCGTGCTGATAGAGATCGTCAAAGGCATCGGGTGAGGTTTCGTCCGTGGCAAGGTAGAAAATCTTCAGACCTTTTTGCTTCTTCAAGGCGCTAGTCAACTTGACCATTGCCTGCTGCCATGCCTCGGTGGAGGACAAATCCGATAGCCAGTTGTATCGGATGAAATCACCGCGTCGAGCGTGGATTCCGAGGAAATTAATTAACTCAACATGTTTACCTGTGGATGCCATGGTGACATTCTCCACGATTGGAGAGATCCCAGCTCCTATCATAATCCTCTCCAGGTTACGAATTAAATGGTTGGAGGCCTCTCGGACCGAGTATGGGTGCTTGAAGACATTGAGGACGAAGTCGTCGTATTTGTTGCGGTTTTCCTCAGAAGCAAACCAGAACTGTCGTCGGGGGAACCAATGAATATAGCGACCCGTAAAGTGCAACATTTTCTGTGGATAAACGTCGGTGCTGAATTCCTGAGCAAAGCCAATAAGGCCTTCGACCTCTTCCAGTGAGATGGGTTTAGTGACGAACTCCCGGACACTGTAGTTGGGCTCATCTGGGTACCCGTAAAGGTCGACGGTAGTCTGTTTGGCTTCCAGCCGCTGTGCCGCCCTCTCTTTGACTAGATTTAGATCATCGACGGAATTCGGTTTTGCGCAGACATCATTGATTCGATCCACCCCTACGTAAGACAACTCAGGGAAGGCCAGGGTGAAGTTGTCTGCGCTACCGTCCTGGAATATGATACCCCGTACTCTCTCCAGGTATTCGATTGGATCTATGTTGTTCCAATAGGTAATTCGTTTCTCCTCTTGAACATCAGGGTATCGATCTAAATCCTGATAGTAGAGTTGCAGACGCAGGAAATCTTGCATCCGGATCATTTTCCCGCCACTGTTGTCCATCATGTGCTTCATATCAATAAACTCCTCAATTGGAATACTCCAGCGATACCGACCATCCTTGCCATCTGGTAGATCCATAATCTTGGAATCGTCCACGGCATGGCCTAGTACGCGGCAATACCCCTCGTGGAGACAGGATCGACAGTGAACTCGGTGAGGAAGAACCACTGTGCGATTCATCAGCTCCCCGTAGTAGTAAGCATGCTCGATCATGTAGCGTACATTGTTGAATCCTAAGAAACTAAGCCAGTTGTAAAGGAAATAGTTCGTGTCTTTAGGGAACATCTGTATCAGGTCGTTGAGGGGCATGGGATGGAACTGGGCATCTTCGGCTTCTAAAGTGGGGTTTGTTCGTCTGGAAGCCAGGCCTTCGACGTAGCTTGTATAGTCTCTGTCAACATTGACAAAGCCTAGCAAAGATATGATGATGCAAAAGATAAGAGCAATGATGAATACATATTTGGCCACACGACTGGCTCTACAGCCGTATCTGGCTGAGTTGGGAATACTTTTCATATCTCAACTGCCGAAGCTAACGGTGTCAAAAAACAAGACCTTAAACAAAAGAAACGGAATAATGCTGCTGGTATTTCGCAGCCGGCCACTCGATGGGCTCCTTTATAGCAAGTCGTCGATACCCTAGGATCCATCCTTGGCTAGTAGCGCCAATTATCATAGGTAACATAGATTCTTCCTTTAGCGGTATAACCCGGCTCATCCTCTATAGGGGAGAGTGTTACACATCCATAGATGGAAATATGCCAGAAATACCCATGGTTTTAATCCACGGTATCCATAGAAAAATATTACGCTTCGTTGCTTGAGATTTCCATTGCACTCGGAGAACGTGCCAATTAATTGCCATTCTATTGGCGCCAGAAAGTGAACTCGCAGGCAAACTGGAATGGAATAAGTGATAAAAAACACTCCAGCTAGAAAGGCTGCCAACAATCAGGCACTCGGCCATGCAGCTGTTGACTGAGACTAGGCCTCAGGACGTTTCGAAATGCAACCCTAAAAACACCTTGAAGGTCGCCATTTCCTCGACGTTACCAAATCAACTCCCAAGGGCTCCTTTAAAACAGTCCATAGCGATGGCGGCACCAATCAAGTTTCTGCTATAGAGCAGATAAAAATAAGTGAAAGGCGTGCTGGCCAGGTTTGGAAATTCCGATAAGTTGACAAACGATAACGCTCATGGCCGCCATAGTGATATGCGCCTTCCCCAATAGCATCATGTTGGCATCAGCTGCGTGATCAGAGATTAAATATATCCACGAATAGAATTGTGATACCAAAACGATGTTACAAACTCATGTTTAGACTTGCCAGCATGGTGATATTAACATATAATATTGCTAGCCACGCACGATGCTGATGGTAAGCTTTAGAATCACAATACTCCCTCCATTGCATTTTTATCGGGTATGCAAGATCCTATCAATTATCAGGAATTCTCTTATAGCGAGGAGGCACAGAACCTAAGTAGCTTCGACTCGTATGCGACATATTAGCTGTTAAGAAATGGCACTGAGTTGCCGTGCTCTTAACTACGACTCTCATCAGGCAGCTACCAGTGATGGAATCAAGTTTACTGATTGCTGGAGGATTATCTGGCCAGGACTCACATTAAACTTGCTCTGAACACGGATACGTGGCAGATTTCTGGCTTCCCCACCACTCCCACTTGAGTAACTTTGAGTCCACCTGCATGCCAATTATCACGCTTCGTGTTGGGCGATTTTTTGATTACCGCAACACGAATATTCGGCCATATGCCACTTGATGTCTCGAACCGTATTGGCCACTGAACCGCAACGACGAAGCTGCTGTTGTGTAGATTTTTAGTAATCCAGACTACGATACAGATGGTTGCGCAGATGCCAGAAGTTAAATTTCATCTTGACCTCTGCTTGTCATGTCATAGACAGTGTTACATTGTGACACTCGTCTTGTTTCTAACTAATAAAGGGCCATACGCATTTAATAAGAATCATAACAAAAATTAATCTTCACACAACCACTGGTCGTGGAACAGTTGCAATTCAATAGGTGAGTTTCGAGAGGAGCACTCTCGATTTAGTATATATCCCGATGCAACATCTGATGATACCATTCGTGATCTTCATGGATGGCCTATTCCAACGGCAATTCTATTGGCCTATATCTTCGGGGAATCCATGGCACTCCTGATCGTAGCCATATATGACACCGATGTTTGATTGGAACATCCAGTTCTATCTATAACATTACAAATATAGCCGCTGTTTAGAAGGCAAGAGCGTCATATGCTAGTTGCTCAAATATCATTTGTTTGAGCAGCTTTGGGTGGATTAATTGGTGTCTCAGCCAACCTCTCAGACTCCCATGAAGCTGTTCAGAGGTGTCTAGAGTCTGGCCAGACTAAAAAACTGCATAGAGGGGCAATATTCAGCCATATCAACGCCAACGGCTTCGCTGTACTTTCGTCATCAGTTCTTGGCAAAGCATAGAGTGGTTTAGCTCTTGAGCTGGGCAACTGATCCTCTTATCAACACCAGCCCTCGATCTATTCATCCGGAGGATGGCACTTTCATATAATCTACGCACCCAACTCATTGTGTTTCCTAATTAGGCTAAATCATTGTCTTGCATTTATCAGGTGCGTGGATGGATATTGGATGCCAAACTGGGCCAATTTCATTTCCAGTTTTGCACATACAGAAACCAATTTTCGTGGTGCCAGCGGGTTCGCAGCAACTGTTGCATCATTACTCAGCATCTTTGCAAGCCCCAAGTTACTAAGCTCGCAGGTATCCAAAAACAAACAATTGTCACATGTCACCGATCTTGCCAAGAATTCAAATAGACTTGCTTGGCAGGTTTGGAAGGGGCGGTAGAGATTCATAGTACCTGCAATTTATTTCTCAATCGGATTTACCTTCTACGGTATATCGCTAAGTACTCCTTGGAATGAACTCACTAATATGACTCGAGAAATTGCTCTCCCAGACGCAAAGCTAACGCCCTCTAGCTTCCTACCCGTATTTTCCTACAGCTACGGGAGTGATTAGCCCATGCGAATGTCTAGCAATTTATCTTATCAGTCAGCCACATTTGTGGTGTACTCTAACCCGAGGATTTCGCCAAGAAACCTTAAGATATAGTACTTGTACTAAGTAGTTAGTGTCCATTAGTTAATGAAACTCCCCTATATTTTGTGTCTGGGCCTCAATGGACCCCATAGCTTTTCATGTAGGTCAACTTCAGACGCTGGTTGGCGATTAATCAGAATTCGAACTTTTGGAAGTCACAGAAACTTTCCAATTCCTACATACCCTCTCCCAAGACTCAACCCAATGCATCTCACAGTAGACCTCGCCCAGTCTCGCAAGAGCAATATGCATACTTGACAACCTATTAGTATGGGTTTATGAGAGATTCATGGACAAAGGAGAGGTCATTCCTTGCAATATTTTACAGTACTGATCTAGTAAGCTCACACCTGACTTTTATATAATCCCGTATAATCATTGTGTCATTTTAATAAGCTCTTCTGAACATAACAAATCTCTCCCGGTTACTAACTGCTCTGTTATTCAGAAGGGTGCTAATAAGTAATCATCTGGATATTACTCCAAGAGGAGTAAAAATTGAAAAGTTTGAGCACTGGCAATCAGTATTAAGAACCATCCGGCGTTTTGTAGTCAAAATTACAGGTTTCGCCTTGTCTTATATAAATGAACTATAGCTCTTTATGTACCTTGCTGAACTTGATATCATTATTGGATATTACTTTGCTGTTGAACACTATGAACAATAGGCACGAGGGCTTTATGGATGGTCTTGTAAGTACACTCATGAGATGTGCGTCCATATATCTATGTAAATCTTACTAACTGCAGCACTAATGTTCAACTGACCCAACAGACCTATACTGCAAGACTCCAGGGAGTATTCAGGGCTATTTACGGAACTAGAAGTATTTTACAATATTTGCTAGTTGTTAAATTGATATCAAATTAAGCATTGGAACTGTCATGAGAGCTCTTAAAAATGATAAGTACACTCAAAGTATGGTCCCTGCAAGAAATGTGCAAAGCCCAGGGGCTTTTAGACAAGCCTGGGAAATTTTAATAGCTACCTGGCTCTCCCTTTGAAAATATCTTACAAATTTGATCTTTGATAATTTACTTATAGGCTTGCTTTAAGTTCAGCTAAAGTCCCTAAGAAAAAATGTAAACAAAGGCCAGTAGAAAACCATTGTAATGTTGGCAGAGTTCCAAGTGTCAAAACCTGCAACTGCTGATGTATTATATTCCAGCTATTTGGCAGACAAGAATATACAAGTACTCACTTGACTTGGCAACTCAGAGCATAGTATAAATATCTCAGAGAATTCTGGACAAGCTCCTTGTTGAAATTGTTGTAAAAAATTCGTAATCCCACCTAAATATTGACCTAACTTAGTCACTTAGATCATTACCCTCAAATCCTAGAGAATACTGACCAAATTCCTTGTTGGGATTTACTTAGAATATTTACCCAGAACATGAAAATTAGATAAGTTGTCCAAATAGCCCCAAACTTTGCACACATGTTCTAAGGACCTTCCTTAACCTACTCTACATGTTTGTAATGCCAACACCATGTAAAAGTATAAATACTACTTTTACATTCAATAGACTTGTTCCATTGTACCATTGGTCACAGTGCCAGAAAGTGCTGTATATTTTGTTATTAATTCAATATTTTAGGGTCATATGCATGTCAATTTTGATCCCAAGTTGGCACTGTATGGCACCATCTGGCACTCTGTGGCATGATCAGGCACCATCTGGCATGCTATGGCACTATTGGGCACCATGATCAGCTGGAATGATGGAACAAGTCTAATAAATCATTAAGTGACAACCACATAATCTACTTGTTCTCCCAATCATTTCCAATATCTCCCAGACTCTTACAACAGAAATTACTTGGCATATTTCACCAAGATAACAGGTATTCCATGTTGTAAGAGCTTCAGACAAACATTAAGTGACTGGGAGAACTGTTGTAAGAGTTTTGGAGATATTGGAAGCAACTGACAGAGCAAGCAGGTTTTGTTGTAAGAGTCCTGGATATGTTGGATGTGATTGGGAGAAAAAGTAGATTATGTGGTTCTCACCTAATGATTTATTGAATGTAAAAGTAGTATTTATACTTTTACCTGGTCTTGGCATTACAAACATGTGGAATAGGTTAAGGAAGGTCCCAAGAACATGTGTGCAAAGTTTGGGGCTGTTTGGACAACTTATCTAATTTTCATGTTCTGGGTAAATATTCTAAGTAAATCCCAACAAGGAATTTGGTCAGTATTCTCTAGGATTTGAAGGTGATGATCTAAGTGACCAAGTTAGGTGAATATTTAGGTGGAAATACAAATTTTTACAACACTAACTTAGTCACCTACATTGTTACCTACAAATTAGATAAGTTGTTTAAACAGCCATGAACTTTGCACAGATGCTCTTGGGACATTGATAAGCATATCCTACATGTTTGCTATGCCAAGACCATGTAAAAGTATAAACACTACTTTTACATTCAATAAATCATTAGGTGAGAACCACATAATCTACTTGTTCTCCAAATCACTTCCAATATCTCCAAGACTCTTACAACAGGTTATGAGCCCCAAGCTGTCACTCTCTGCAATGTCTACTACTGCTATTACTGGAATTTTTCCCTCTGCTGAAAAGTTGGATGGCTCTAACTACCAAGTGTGGAAGGTGAAGATGAAGATGCTGCTACAAGAAAGAGGCCTTTGGGATATTGTCATGGGAGAAGAATGCCCTCCTAAAAACATGGGAGAGGAAGCCTTAAAGTACCAGAAGAAAGAACAAAGTGCCTTTAACTGCATTTGCCTTAATGTCAAGGACAAATTGCTAATTCAATGCTCAAGAGCAAAAATGGCAAAGAATGCCTGGAAAGTATTGGAAGACACCTACCAGTCATGTTCAGCTGCCAAGAAGATGTATCTGAGACGAAAATTCTTTACTAAAAAGATGCTGCCAGGAGAAAAAATGAAAAATCTAATTAACAGAATTACCCTGCTGGTAGATGAGATGGAATCTGTGGGCGTACCAACTACTGATGAGGATGTGATAGTTACCATCCTGAATAGCCTGACAGACAAGTTTCAGGGCCTTGTATCAGCCCTAGAGTCCAGAACTGAAGATTTGACCTTAAATTACATATATGGAAGGCTCCTGGATGAAGAATTAAGTAAATCAAGCGCCAATAAGAAGGAAGAAAAAAGTGCTTTAATAAGCAATGATAACCAACAAAGGAGGTATCCAAGACCCTACAAAGGCAACAGCAACCTATTTTGCAACTACTGCAAAAGGAAAGGACACACATCAGACCAGTGTCTCAAAAAGAAAGATAATTAGCAAAAGAAGCCTGAATATGGAAATGCTGCAACAACTGAAGATAGACTATTCATATCTGCACTAAATATGACCACAAACAAGGATTCTCAGATGTGGTATATTGACTCTGGAGCTTCTCAACACTTTACACACCAAAAAGAGCTTTTTACCCAATATCAAGAAATTCCAACTAAGAAGGTTTTCATGGGTGATGATAGAACACTTGATGCAGTGGGAGTAGGAACTATCCAAGTAAACCTTAGAAGCAGTGAAGGAAGCCATACACTGACCTTTAAAGAAGTACTCTATGTACCAGAAATAGCCAAGAACCTACTCTCTGTAAGCAAGGCCACAGCAGAAGGACTCAGTTTCAGTTTTGACAATTGTGGATGCAGGATCACTGATCAAAATGGTGCCCATATTGCTTTGGGCATCAGAGATCAGAATCTATACAAGTTGACTAATATTCCATCATATTTGGAAGCCAATTTAAGTAACTTAAATGAAGAAACACCAATGCTTTGGCACAGGAGATTTGGACACATCAATTTTGATTATTTGCGCAATATGATCAAAGATCATATTTCTGGAGTAAAAGTTGATCCCCCAGCTAATTTGGAGCACTGTGAAGCCTGCATATATGGGAAACAAGCCAGACAACCGTTCAAGAGCTCTGGGTTAATCAAAACTAAGAAAAAATTAGATCTAATTCACTCAGATCTGTGTGGACCTATGCAAAATTTATCCTTAGGCTGGATGAAGTATTTAATCACTTTTATTGATGATTATACAAGATACACATGGGTCTACTTCATGGAGAGAAAGGAAGAAGCTCTGTCTAAGCTCAGGGAGTTTAAAGCCATGGTGGAGAGAGAAACTGGTGAAAAAATCAAGAAAATACGCTCTGACAATGGTGGAGAATATACCTCAAAACTCTTCATCCACTTCTGCAAAATTCATGGGATAAAGCAAGAGACTACTGAACCATACTCCCCACAGCAAAATGGAGTAGCAGAACAAGCTAACAGATCAATAATTGATATGGCAAGATCTATGATCCATGATCAAAAATTATCCTATGATTTTTGGGCGGAATCAGTTGCCACTGCTGTATACCTTAAAAATAGGAGTTATAACAGAATACTTTGTGATTCTACTCCATTTGAAGCATGGTATGGATACAGATCAAGTGCAGAACATCTAAGAATATTTGGGTGTACAGCATATGCCAAAAAACTGGCCGGAAATCAGTCAAAATTTGAGCCAAAAAGTGTAAAATGCATATTTTTGGGCTACTGCAATGAGAGTAAGGCATACAGACTCTACAATACCAAAGTAAAGAAGCTGATCAAGTCCAGGGATGTGTTGTTTGATGAAAATTCAAAATTTTCACAAAAAATGACATCAGATGATGACAAAAATCTGATCTCAAGTCCACCAATTGTCAGGATTGAATCAGAGCAAAACAATGAGAATTTTTTCACTCCAGAGGACTCTACAACCATGGTTCAGCCAGAATCAGTGCCCAGGAATATCCCAGAAGTGATCATTCCAGTATCAAATGCCCGGAGATCAAATCGGACAAGAAATAGCCCAAATTACTATATCAATGAGGGTACAAACTTAGCCTATGCCTATTCAGTCCATGTTGATGAACCCCAGACTGAAAAAGAGGCCCTAAATAGCCCTCAGATGAAGTTTTGGAGATCTGCAACAACTGAGGAATATCAGGCACTGATGGAAAATCAAACTTGGGACTTAGTCAAATTACCAATAAACTAAAAATCAATTGGATGCAGATGGGTCTTCAAGACAAAATACAAGGCTGATGGTACAATTGAAGATACAAAGCAAGACTTGTAGCCAAAGGATACTCTCAAACAAAAGGACTTGACTATACTGAGACCTTTGCACCAGTAGCCAAGTTTAATTCCATCAGATTAATTTTGGCTATTGCAGCAAAATATAAGTTTTTTATTCATCAAATGGATGTAAAAACTGCATTTTTGAATGGAGAACTTGATGAGGACATGTATATGGACCAGCCTGATGGGTTTGCTGACCAAGATAACCCCCATTTGGTCTGCAAGCTTAAAAAGTCACTATATGGTCTCAAACAATCACCGAGAGCCTGGAATTGCAAGATAGATTCTTATATGGAATCTTTGAGTTTCAAAAGAAGTAATGCTGACTATAGTATATACTATAAGCCAGATAGAGCAAATCCAGTTCTATTAGCTCTATATGAGGATGATCTTATTATAGCCACCAATAACCTAGAAACATTGGAAGAGACTAAATCCAGCCTATCTAAGGAGTTCAAGATGTCCGATCTAGGAGAACTTAGTTACTACTTAGGGATTAAGTTCTCCATAGACAGAAGTACCCAGACTATTACCCTAAGCCAATCCAAGTATATTCAAGATATACTAAAGAAGTACAAAATGGAAGACTGTAAACCAGCAGCCACCCCAATGGAGACAAACCTTAACTTGGTCAAAACTTAACCAAATCAAGAGAGCTTGGTGCCATTTGAAAGCCCTGACTTTCCTTATCAATCTATGGTCGGCAGTCTGATGTATATCATGCTTGGAACATGTCCAGATATCTCATATTCAGTGGGAGTTGTCAGCCAACATAATCAGAATTATGGATCTGATCATATTGCAGCAGTTAAGCGGATTTTTAGATAACTAAAAGGAACTGCTGATATCTGCTTAAGATACACTTATAAGGACTCAGAACAGGATCTTGTGGGATACTCTGATGCTGATTGGGGACGAAATTTGGAAGACAGAAGATCCACCACAGGATACACCTTTCTTTACTGTAAAGGAGCAATTTCATGGAATTCAAGAAAGCAACCAACCATAGCACTTTCTACTACAGAGGCAGAGTATATGGCAGCCTGTGAAGCTACAAAAGAAGCAATGTGGTTAAGAAAGCTCCTTACAGATTTAGGCCTATGTCAAAAAACGCCTATTACTTTATTTCAAGATAATCAAGGGTGTATACAATTAGGTAGAAATCCAACTTTTCATGCTAGAACCAAGCACATAGATATTAGACATCATCTCATACATGAAGCTATAGAGAATAACTTAGTTAGCTTAGTTTACTGTCCTACAGATGAAATGATTGCGGACATATTTACCAAACCATTAGCTAGAGACAAGTTTGAATATCTTAGGTCAAAATTAGGACTAGTCAGTATGAACATTTAGCTGAGTGGGAGTGTTGTAAAAATTTGTATTTCCACCTAAATATTCACCTAACTTGGTCACTTAGATCATCACCTTCAAATCCTAGAGAATACTGACCAAATTCCTTGTCGGGATTTACTTAGAATATTTTCACCAAAATGCCAGGTACCCAGAACATGAAAATTCTCAAAGTTGTCCAAACAGCCCCAAACTTTGCACACATGTTCTTGGGACCTTCCTTAACCTATTCCACGTGTTTGTAATGCCAAGACCAGGTCAAAGTATAAATACTACTTTTACATTCAATAAATCATTAAGTGAAAACTGTTGTAATTATTGAATTGTCACCTAAATATTCATGCTAACTTAGTCACATAGATCTTATTCTGTGATTAGCATTCTGTCCTGACTAGATTTCTTGTCGGGATTTACTTAGAATATTTTCACCAAATTGTCAGGTACCCAGATTATTATTTTTCTCAAAGTCGTCCAAAAGACCCCAAACTTTGCACACATATTCTTGGGACCTTCCTTAACAAACTCTACACGTTTGTTTCC
The DNA here is from genome assembly GCA_002104905.1 of Basidiobolus meristosporus CBS 931.73. Classification (NCBI taxonomy): domain Eukaryota; kingdom Fungi; phylum Basidiobolomycota; class Basidiobolomycetes; order Basidiobolales; family Basidiobolaceae; genus Basidiobolus; species Basidiobolus meristosporus. The sequence goes on along the minus strand of MCFE01000014.1, from coordinate 203,868 downwards.
TCTACTTTATCAAAAGTATAAATACTATACTTTTGATCAATAAATCTACAAGTGAATAACATGTAAATCTTCTAGTTCTCCACATCACTTCCAATACTCCTCAGAATATTGCAACAGGTTATGAGCCCCGAGCTTGCTGTCCTCTTGGTGTCTACTATGCTTTGGATCCTTTTCTGCTAGTCTGGAGAAAGACTTTCCGCACTATTGCTCTGCTAAGGTTAAAGAAGACTACCGCTGCTAAAGGACTATGTTTATGAGGATATTGCTGTGGAGAAGAAGGCCTTGCCTTCAAAAGATGCCTTCAGTAACTATCCAAGTTAGTTATGAAGAAGAGTCAATCAAACTGGCATGTAATTGTGTCAAGAAATATAGTATGTTGGTGCTCTACCACTACTGAAGAAAATTGCGTAATTCCAGCAATTGAGGGTCCAGATCTACAATGAAATATACTGCAATATGTATTCATATGACCCCAATTGACTGTTAGACGAGCTCTTGGATAGGATATTATCCTGAATTGCAAAAAAAAAAAAAAGTTAGATCATTATTAATGATTGCCGGAGGAGGATTTTACCAAAAATCTGTTGCCACTCAAAATACAGCTGAGAATGCAAATACTGGAGCTGTTAGCCGCCATTCTGGACTATCTACTGATGGAAAAAGATCTCAGAAACAAGCTTCCTGAATTGTAAGGATCCCAATGATATATAATACATATATATCCACCTGGAGTACAGATATGTACTACACAATCCATTAGAAGAATGCTATAATTGTATCAAGTGTTTTGATACTGAAACCAGTGTACCAGGAGCTAAATATGGAGCTGTTAGACGTGCTATCACTCTGTTTAAGTCTCAAAACAGTGGGAGAAAGTATTATACAAATTTAGCAAAATCAACTCATGAAGATTCTACCGCCAGCCAAAGGAGTGAAGCATATAATTGCAAGCCTGATTGGAGTATACAACCAAGCAACAGTTGGTCAGTACACAGCTAAGAGCCACTCAGAAGATAACACAGTACTTTATACTTGTTATATATATATCACTTATTACAGTGGGAGAAAACACTTGGTGATATTTAACTTCTCTGGATCAGATCAAAAGAATTTTGATTGATCAAGTCACCGCCAAGTTCTGCAACTCAAAATACTGATATATTGGAGTCTGATACCAAAGTATTGATGAAGCTAGCTATCAAATGCAGTTTATTTGATCAAATTTGGTCAACTCTATCAAAAGTTATGAATGATCTAAGTGGATGCCAATTTTGATTATTTCACTCTCAAATAGTCAGATATTATGGAACAATGATGTCATGGAGACTCTTGTGCTCAAAAACACCGTGGTCCCACCTGCAAGGAAGTCCAGAACCACCCCACAAAAGGAATTATCCCTGGGTCATCAGCAGAAAAAGAAAAGAAGAAAAAATGGAAAATACTACTACCGCAAACTAGGGTACTTCCCAAATGGTGCCAAAACTTATGTAGGCCATATTTGGACTATCTGGCAATGCAGATATGTTCTATGGAGCCTCTTGTACGAAGTTCTCAAGCTAGAAACCCCAGAAGAGCCTTGAAACTTCAACAGGATCTGTTAGATATTGTAGTATATATTGGAACAGATTATTTAGTGCAGAAGTCTTGATGTCTGCTGTCTATGGAGCTGAAAGAAAAAGGTGCAAGGATCAACCAGATGGTTTTTTTATGGATTCTGAAGACACTGAGAAGATCAGTTAGCCTTGGAAACCGAGCTCAAGGTTGAAAATAACTATCAGGAGAATAAGGATAATCAAAGCCCTTGTTAAGGAGAATCTCACTTCTGGAAAAGCGCCAATCTCTATTCTACAAGTATATTCTGATAAGACAAAAGCAGCTGTATCAATCCAAATCAGTAGAAGCACTCTAAGAATAGCTACCAAACAACCCATGGTGTTGTCCAATACCAAACTGGGTAAATCAAGAAGCAAATGGACTTTGAATCTACCGCATATGAAGTAATCAGTCCAAAGAAAGTTATTGCTATTTAAAGAAGACAAAGATGACCATTCTAGATCATATTTGTGGATCTGAATCACTAAACAGACGTGGTTCAAGTGGGAGCAGGCCATCCCAGCTCAGAGTTGAGCAAAAACCTTCTTTTTTTGGCCATGTTATATGTGCCACAGTGCCAGGAAACAAGGATAATCCGGATCAGGCGTAAATGACAAAACCTTAACTTGACCCAAAGTAGGTCACTATTTTTTACCTCATATAGCATCTATATGATGGAAGTAACTGTTCCTGAGCCTAATATGGACACACAGTGAAGTTGTCTAAATGGATTAGACTGTTGGCCGGAAATAAGGAAACTCCAGATCTGCTGTAAATGACAAAACCTTAACTTGACCAAAAGTGGGTCAATTTTGCTCAAATAAGAAGCATTGAATAGCCCAGAGGCTATATACTATTATTACAATCTGTCAATTAGACTCAGCTTATTATTCAAGCCCGTACAACTGATCAAAGTTGATGATAAGTATTATGATCAGATCATTCAGATTTTTAGGCATATTACTAAGTAGATATGCATACTGAATTCCAAGTTACTTGTTCTATTAAGTTGAACACAAATGCATACACCTTTGGATAATATATTAGTCCAGTATGCAAAACAGTTAAATCTTATACGCTTATTACAGATTGCACACTCACAATATGTATTTATTACTCATGAATATTTTGTTGAGTGGGAGTGTTGTAATTATTGAATTGTCACCTAAATATTCATGCTAACTTAGTCACATAGATCTTATTCTGTGATTAGCATTCTGTCCTGACTAGATTTCTTGTCGGGATTTACTTAGAATATTTTCACCAAATTGTCAGGTACCCAGATTATTATTTTTCTCAAAGTCGTCCAAAAGACCCCAAACTTTGCACACATATTCTTGGGACCTTCCTTAACAAACTCTACACGTTTGTTTCCTCTACTTTATCAAAAGTATAAATACTATACTTTTGATCAATAAATCTACAAGTGAATAACATGTAAATCTTCTAGTTCTCCACATCACTTCCAATACTCCTCAGAATATTGCAACAAAAACCACATAATCTACTTGTTCTCCAAATCACTTCCAATATCTCCAAGACTCTTACAACAGTTAGGTGAATATTTAGGTGGAATTACAAATTTCTACTGGTACTATCTGGCACTATATTTGGTTATTAGTCCTAAAGTAAAACCTACACAAAGCACTTATAGTGCCAGTGGACCAAGATAGGGCCATGCATTTTTGTGGCATGTTACAAACCTCTAGATCTAGATTCAGAGTGCCATGGGTATTGAGTACCAACTCCATGTCTTCAGTCCTTCTGTGCTCTCACATGTTGGGTATAACATTAATCCCAAAAAAAAGTTAAAAAATGGATTCTGTCTAGCACAGTGGGTGAAACAAAGGGGATGCTTTGCATGAAGATGTAGAGGTATGCCTCACATGGTGTGGCCAAGTATAGGTCTGCAATGCCACTCTGGCATACTATGCACTATTTGGCACTTATGGCTCAATGTGGCACAATCCAACAGAGCAAGTCTATTATATCTCTATCTGAAGCACTGGTTGAATAGGTGTCTTTCCCTATTGCAGTAGCTACTAGAATGGCTGTCTCTTCCTTTGAATGGTCCTGAGTACCTCCATTTGTGGCAATCATTGCTTATTCAAACATTGTCTTATTCCTTCTAATTATAGCTTAGTTTCCTTAATTTTTCATCCAGAAGCAATCTGTTGTAAGATTCTTGGAGATATTGGAAGTGACTGGGAGGACAATTAAATTATGTGATTTTCACTTAATGATTTATTGAATGTAAAAGTAGTATCAAGATAACAGGTATTCCATGTTGTAAGAGCTTCAGACAAACATTAAGTGACTGGGAGAACTGTTGTAAGAGTTTTGGAGATATTGGAAGCAACTGACAGAGCAAGCAGGTTTTGTTGTAAGAGTCTTGGATATGTTGGATGTGATTGGGAGAAAAAGTAGATTATGTGGTTCTCACCTAATGATTTATTGAATGTAAAAGTAGTATTTATACTTTTACCTGGTCTTGGCATTACAAATACATAGAATAGGCTCAGAAAGGTTCCAAGAACATGTGTGCAAGGTTTGGGGCTGTTTGGTCAACCTTGAGAATTTTCATGCTCTGGGTACCTGGCATTTTGGTGAAAATATTCTAAGTAAATTACCTGGTCTTGGCATTAAAAACACATAGAATAGGTTAAGGAAGGTCCCAAGAACATGTTTGCAAAGTTTGGGGCTGTTTGGACAACTGATCTAATTTTCATGTTCTGGGTAAATATTCTAAGTAAATCCCAACAAGGAATTTGGTCAGTATTCTCTAGGATTTGAAGGTAATGATCTAGGTGACTAAGTTAGGTGAATATTTAGGTTGAGTTACAAATTTTTACAACACATTCCACATAGTTAATTTACATTCAGATCCTGTAGTCTGAGTTCTAGTGTCAATGCAAGGCCCTGTAGCTTGTCTCTCAGGCCATGCAGGTAGGTAACATCACATCTTTTTCAGTAGCTTTCACTCTCACTGATTTGTCTCAATATCCAACAGGGCGATTCTGATGATTAGGAATCTCATTTCTTCTCATGGCAGTATCTTCACAATGAAAGTTTTGCTTTAGATACTTTTTCTGGGCAGATGAATATGAGTGATAGGTGTCTTCTAGTGCCTTTGGGGAATTTTTTGCTTTTATAGCTCTTAGATATTGTGTTAGTAGTTTGTGCTTAACATCAAGGCAAATGCAGTTAAAGATGCTTTTCCCATTCTTCTGATACTTGACTGCCTCTTGTCTGGAACCTTCTGGTGGGCATTCTTCTTTCACAACAATATCCCAAATGCCTCTTTCCTCTGACATCATCTTCACCTTCACCTTCACCTTCCGGATATAGTTACAACATCTGTCTAGCTTTTTGGCACAGAGAGAAGTTCCAGTGGTAGGTACACTGGTCATTCCAGTGAGTAGCAGCTTGGGGCTCATAACCCATTGTAGGAGTGTTAGAAGCATTGAAAGTGATTGGGAGACCAATTATATTTTGGGGTTCTCACTTCATGGTTTATTGAATGCAAAACTGATATATATGCTTTTACATGTTCTTGGCAAGCAAAACATATATCTGTAGAGTCAGTGAACTGGCTGCTGCTGTATTTGCTATGATGGATACTCAGGTGCAGCACTTTCTAGGATGTATGTCTACTTACAGGCTAGAGCATCTGATATTGAAACTTGTAATTTAAGGACACTTGGATTTCTGCTGGACTCGAGTATATTTTTTCATAGTGAACTGTTGTGGGTGCAACTGGATTTTGTCCTGAATCCATAAATAACTTTCCTTGACATTGACTTATTGCTAATTCACTACAACATGCAGGGGTGTTAATGGTTACTTGCAACAAACTGCACCACACTATCAGGCGAGAACACAAGCTTGCTTGGAAAATTTAGGCCACTCTTCATGCCAGTCATAGGAAGCTGGGAATACAGGAGGTAAGCTGGATTAAGCATGCTCTATGCCCTGGTTTTCATATTCTAACTCTCTACTTGTCATAGATCTTTACGCTCAACACAGGGTTAAAAGTGAAAATAGCCTATTAATGTAACAGTCTATAAACCAGCACATTGTATATACCAAGAATAGTACATAGAGCAGGGCAGCTTAGCGAGTGAGGAAATTTATTGGAGCCAGGCAGGACGAGCGTTAGTTCCTAGTCTGGCCATACATACCATTGTAACAAGAGCCAACATCAAGCGACTGGATAAATTCTGACTTACAAGCCAACAGGTCTGAGACATGCTCACACCCCCTACTACAACATATTCCAAGATGGTTGCTACCTACAGCATGTGCAGCCCGCAAAATTGTAGGCTTGACTGTGAAACATATCAGCCGTACCGGATACCCGGGAGTTGAAGTCTACTGATAAGCCTGGAAGTCAAGGCCTCACCCAAAATACCATGAATTGGCGCCCATTTACCCTACGCTACCAAAGCTTATGCCTTAATTTACCTCCTCATGTGGAGTTCAAACCAGAACCAAGGGTTCCATGCCCGTATCTCCAGGTGGTGCCATCATAGGTTGATCATATGCCCAATTGATATCCTATCACTATAGGACTAGAGCCACACTGTTCCTACCTAGTTTGCCCGCAGTTTTCTAACAGTTGGAATCGAGTGATTATCCATGGGAATGGGCAGCATGGGCCGGGCTCCCTGACGTAGTCTTGAAACCTGTAGCTAATGCTGTACACCAGTGCGGGTACGGTTCCTCTCGCATGACCTGAGAATTTGGGAAAGTTATTATCTGCTGTGTTGTGTGGACAGTGGGAAGTGGGTTGGTACAAGAGGTCAACCGGTCCCAACCATTTCCCACGGTAGAGAATGGTTCAGATCACGGCGGGTTGGCTGGGTCGGGTTTCGGTAGAACTTCTTTTACCGCCGAGATAAATCGCCTGGATTACATACGCGGTAAGTCTCCATGGGATGAAGGGCTTGATTGGACTGTAACGAGATTACACCGCGATATCCTTCGTGTACTAGAGTATTTTCCGCCTCGTTTTGGCAGTCATTCGTTGCGCACAAAGCCCCTACCTCCCCCATCTCTCCACGGCGTCTCCCATGGCAACCAGGTTCCCTGCTTTACAGGCCTATCGAAGTCACTGGCGTGACCAAGGAATGGCGTTTCAGGCGTAACAATGTCACGAACAGTTGACCAGGTACGGAGCAATGGGTGGACTCGATGGGCAGGTCATGGGCTTATTCTCTGCTGTCTCCAATCAGGTGGGTTTTTCGCATGCCTGGATCACCGGCACCAGCAGAGACCATATAATTGCGTCAATTCGGATTGGTAAGTGGTACTGGCAACAGCAGGTTGGAGGTCGTCAAGAAAAGCTAGTTGATTGGCTCGCCAATAGGCCGGCCCATATGCACCCTATATTTGGGAAAGGCCGAATCTGGATGGAAATTTTGCTCCAGGGTAGACAAGCTACTCTGGCCCTGTGTACTGATCATGTGGTGACGAGGCTGGTTTAGGACGAGGTGGGTTTGTGGGGAAATCCAACCGGACATCCCCACGAGCAGTAAGGCTCTACAAACACTGATCCAATTAAGAAATAATGAAGGTTTCAAAGCAACCGCTCCCAATTGGTGCTCAGGCTGCACTTGAGTAGCCCGACCCACGTACAGGGAGAAAGTGTGCACCACCGATCGATGGATTGTGTGGGGGATGCGACAGCCATGGCTATCCTATCCCATTCCTGGAAAATTGATCAGTGTTCAACATGTTCATATGGGTATGCGCCATCATGGAGCGAACCGCTCTAGATGATCCTGCAGGGTGGATCCAAGAAATTCAACGAGTACAATGGCGAGTGGTGTTTCGTTTTGAATCCATCGCACCTATATCCATGCGATGCATCTAGGCGCGCCCAAACTCATGTAGCATCTCTTGTGTTCTATTTTCCTCTGACTCTGCAGAACTCAGTATCCACCGTGGCTCGCTATTCGCAATGGCCTAGGAGGCTGCATCAGAAGAAACCAGCTCCGCCGTTCACAATACTATGCAGCTGTCATAGAGGATCTCTACAGTTCTCGAATGTGCGCTACTGTATCACAAACGAGGTCTTAATAATGCCCATTTTAATCAATAAAAGTGGGAAATGCCTCTCGAAGTCACATGAGGGCTTCATACCGTTCTCCACAATTCACTTACCATAAACGCAAATGCCTTGCGAGGTAGCACATCACCGCTGATAACCAGTTTGTGTACGTACAGGTGCGTGCCACACAGCGCGCAATGTGACATCCCAATTAGATGCGAGGAGAGCTGGTGGATTAGGCATATCTCTGGCTCTGGCTCGTTCCAAGGTAGGATGATCTTCGACGGTTGGATGGTTATTGGTTTGGCTTGGGAGGATCTTGAATGGATGGATCGGCCTCAACGGCCACCCTTTTCCCTTACCAACACATGCCAGTGGTGGTGTGAACCGTGGCAACTGGTTTCGGGCATTGCTATTACTCAATTGGTCTTTGTAAAATCACCCTGGGATCACGAAGCCCTCCGTAACCATGGAGCAGCTCACTTTGGTACCCATCGCAGTAGGCGAATTCTGGGTTTGTCTGGGAACATGAGTGACCCCAAACAAGTTTTGTCGCAGAAAGTTCATTTATTTTCAAAAAGGTAAATATGATGGAGTGGGTCGGGAATTATCAATATATAGAAGGTTCATATTCCCAGGAGATCCAACATGTGATTTAGATGACATTCATTCCTCTAGGAATACGAAAGTGGAAAGGAAATCAAATGTTGGACAGCGTGGATGGAAACGTTCTGGTTCATGGGAAAGTTCATTTGGGTCTCGGGAGATCTTGGGTAATTATTTAGCCGGAAAATCACTCCCTCATCGTGGATTATCATTACTCTAGTCTTCGGTGATAGCTTTCTCATTGGCTCCCTTTTCGCCACGAGACTTGGATTTCTTTGCAAAGAGGACCTCCATATCTTCCAAAGTCTTGCCTTTGGTTTCAGGGAATTGCCACCATACATGGATGGTCATCAGCAGATTGAAGCCAGCGAAGAGGAAATACAGCCCGAAGGTAATATGATCCATGGCCATGGGAACAAATTGACTCAAAAGGTAATTGAACAGCCAGTTAGAGGCGGTGGAGAGAGAGGTGGCTTTGGCACGTACACGCTGGGGGAAGATCTCAACTGGGTAGATCCAGCCAACAGGGCCCCAGGTGGTGGCGAAACAGGCTACAAAGATGTAAACCATGGCAATGATACTGTAGGTAGCAGCTGTGTTTCCGTGCATGTCTATGCTCTTCAAGCCGTTGTCGGGATTTGAAGGATCCTTGGGAACGACGTCACCAACTCCAGCTAGGATGCTACCTACGATAACCATGCACACAGTCATACCAGCTGAGCCAGCGATCAAAGTTGCACGACGTCCCCATCTATCAACAAAGAGGATGGCTGGTATGGTGAAGATAACATTGACGATGAAGGAGATTCCAGAGGCAAGCAGATTGGCGGATTGATCTTGAATACCTGCTTGTTCGGCGAGGTAGACCACGTAGAACATAATGATGTTCATTCCAGTCAGTTGCTGCCACATCTGTAGAGAGACGCCGAGGAATACACGATGACCAACCGTGCCAGTGAACAAGTCCTTCCAAGCAGTGCTCTTAGCGACCTCCTGGTCATAACGAATTGCTTCGTTGATTGCCTCGAACTCAGCCTGCACAGTAGGGTGATTAATATCACCATTTCCATGAAGCAAAGCGAGTGTGTTAAGAGCTTCTTCTTTACGGCCTTTGTTGGCTAACCAACGGGGCGAATAGGGGAAGAAGAACATTCCAACGAATAGGATAACAGCGGGGATGACTTGCAGACCATAGGGAAGACGCCATGCTACACTTCCACTCAAGTAAGATGTACCATATTGGATCCAGAAGGAGATGAAGATACCCCATGTAATAGCCCACTGTTGTACAGACACAAGACGTCCACGAATATCCTTGGGGGCGATTTCTGCCTGGTACAAGGGGACGAGCATAGAGGAGAGACCGACGCAAAGTCCGTTGAAGATACGGCCAACAATCAACATTGGAACATCCTGAGCGGATGCGGTGATAGCAGAACCGAGAATGAATAGGAGTGCTGAGAATGCAATGGAGTTACGACGGCCAAATCTCTCGGCAAAGTATCCAGAAACCAAGGCGCCAACAAAGCAACCGGCTGAGAGGGAGCCGTTGATACCTCCCTGAAGTGTAGAGCTGGGGTGATCGAAGTAATCCTTATACTGGGCCATCCCAATGATTCCAGAGTTAGAGCCTACATCGAAACCAAAGAGGATACCACCCAGGGCGGCAAAGGCACCAATTGCGTAGATATTAGTAACGGGCATTGAAAGCCTACGTTGGTAAGAATTATGCTTTAAGGTAAGAGTAGTTAGAGCTTGGGTTCACTCGAAGCTCACTCACCTGCTTAAATACAGCCGTAAGGCATTTCAGCAGGCGCCGCATGTGCAACGAATGAGAAATTCTCCTCCAATTAGTAGAGTTAAGGCCAATTCTAGTGTTAGTGTTGTGAACAGAGCGATGGAAACACACCAGAATGCCAAATGTAGGCATCAGGTTGTACATTTAGGATCAAAAACTCAATTGAATAACCCACTTGGAAGTTTTATCATTAGGATTGCTCAGTATGTATCACCCGTTCATTTGAGATGCATGAATCCTCACTAAGACTACATTGGGTGGCTCATTACGTAGTTTCTGGAGGGTGGCCACTGTACTTGACTTTTACCTGATTGTAGTTCCCACTTCCAAAACGGTCGTTGTCAGACCGTTGATGACTTCGGATTGAGGTCCAGTTTGGTTTTAGATATTCTAGATTAGGTGTGTGCACCGTATGTAACAGGCGCAGTGTCTCAACGTCCTGTTGAAAAGAACATGCTACTCGATTTGGAAAGATTTCATGGAGAAGGGTGTTTGTAGATGTTTGTACACATTGCAAGCCCCACGGTAAGAATGCATTTGCGCGAGCACATTTGGTTGAGAAATACAAATGAGAGAATCGCATGCAATACACTCACTACAGTATACAAAATGATTCATCTGCTGGACTTCAGCTCTGGATCAGCCGGCGTGAGGTTGAGCGAGAATATTGGCTACTCCCGAGAGATAATCTCTCCAACGGGCTGACACACTGCCAGTGAGGGCAGTGTAGGATTGATCTCTCTGAGCAGTCCAGTGCTGGTGACTAGTCGACACCGGTATTGGGTATGAAGCTCATCCTGGTTACACGTTTCTCGAATTGCCATCTTAGGCTTGCTACCAGCAAAATTCATGGAACAGTTCATGTAACAGGTTACCAGGCTCTATTCCAGCGTGAAGGTCAGAACTACAGAATATTATATTTCATTTGGTGATGTGAATGTGTTCATAATTTGCTGAGGTGGTATGAAACACTTTCATTGTAGCGCTGTGAATATTAAACTTTTTAGGAAATTGAAATCCTTACATAGATCATTTGTGTTACATTCAAATTGCTCTGACTTTCTGATTCCACACACACATATATGCATCTATATATATGAGCTTCATCGCTGTCACGCTGATGCATAGACATCAATGCAGCATTTGTTCAAATGGGAAGTTATGAGCGAGTTCAATGTTTACCCTTCGCCCATCGCCACTGCCATCGGAATTGTCCGATATTAGTTTGGAAAAAGAGGCTGATCTGAGGATTGCGTTTCAAGCGAATTGCACATCCTTGCCAGGGTTGAGAAAGTGGCAAATTTCACATGTGTTGTATGGCCACAGGCGACGTAGACTTCCATTCTGAAGCAAATAATTAGTATTACTCCTGATTAGGCATCTATATTGATTTTACACCGAGTCGATGCATTTGGATTTGATTTAGACTCTGAAATTTATTTCACAGGCGAACCGATTTTTTGATGACTTTTTGAATTGTGGAGATACTGAAATGAAATCAGTTTTCGAGGTGAACCAAAAGTTCTTTCAGAATCCGCACCTCTCCATGGCCTTCCAAATTGCATGTTTTCGAAAAGTTCCGCATCTGTTCAGACAGCCGCCACCGCCGCATCCACTTTAGACTCTCTTCTAGATTCCATTAGTTTCTACATGCCAGCAGTACCACGAACAACAGATTAGTTGTGGTTTTGTCAAGGGGTTTTGTGGTGGCCATGATATATTCTTATGGTGCTAGAATTGCCCATACATCATATATATGTTGATAATCGTGAAAAGGGAGACTTGATATTGGATTTGTGTGGAATCTATTTTGGTATGTTGCGCCGGTTGCCTAAAATGTATAGATGAATAGTCTAAATCTATCAAAGATGTCAATACTTTTCGCAAGGCGTTGTTTATATCAAGGTAATGAAGCCGTGCATTGACTGCTTTCTCAACTCTATTCCATCCCTCCTAGTCGAAGTACGTCAGAAATACTCGATATTCCTCAACGTACTCTATTAAGGATGAGTACTACATAATTCAGTAGCATTGCAACCTGTACAAATGATATCAAAACCAGTTTGCTTTCAATACTTTGTATCGTAAGTTTCTAGCGTCAAACCCAACACTCATGTACTGAAGTTTCATTCTTGGCCAACACGAACAAAAGTAATTAATATTTGAATGCAATTTTTCACAATACCTATGTTGAGATAAGCAGATGATAGAAGCTCTAATGAATCCTCATTTTTTATTATTATGCCTAGTAGCCTCTAAATTCTAGCCACTTGTACCTGTTGGACTTTCTAGTATTTCCATCGGAAATCCCAAAGCTGGCGTTTTCTTGGATTTTTGACTGTATTCATATCTTTTCAATATGGTCTTGTGATAATATTTCACCTCGCATGCAGTTATATATATTTTGTATTGTTCATAATTTTTCTGAAGCTAGTAGCTAGGCTTCACGCTCTGCCTAGAAATGGTGTACATTATGGAGGACATATTGCATGTAGTATTATTATTACGCGTGGACACTAATCCATATTTTTGAAAAGTTGTCAGTTTAACACAAGCTGGATGTCTGCTTATTTTTGTTGTAAATTTCGTATTTACATAAGCGTTCACTTAACTTGGTCACTTGGATCATCGTCTACAGGTCTTAGAGTATTCTGCCCAAACTCCTCGCCTGGCTTTACTTGGAATACTTGGCCAAAATATCAGGTACGCAGGACATGAAAAAATCTCAAAGTTGTCCAAAAGCCTCCAACCTTTGCACATATGCTCTTGAGACCTTTCTAAACATATCCTACGTGTTTGTCTTGACAAATAAACTATATATACTTTAAGGAGAACTTTATCAAATTAGTGATAAGGACACTTTGAGCTCCTAGGAAGCGGTGTGCAAATTGTTGGGGCCTTTAGACAAGTCTGGGAAATCTTGATAGCCACCAGGCCCTGACTAGGATAATATCTTACAAACTAAATCTTTGGTAATTAATTCATAGTTTTGCAACGACCTAAATAGAATACTTATGTATATGAATGGTTTATGTGTGAACTGGATACTTACAGTAATATGATTATAACGATTAGACTGAGAAAGCTGAAAGAGGTTGAAGCAATACGAAGTATGATATTCAATGATAGAACCATATTAAAAGAGAAGTCCTAGAAGCCATCCATATTGTTTATGATTAGTTGCATGAATTTAAGATTGTTTTTGATAACCTCCAGGACTACAGCCACTTCAAAGAATTGGCTTACAGCAACCTTAGTGTATCATTTGGAGATTTTCTGTCTTCAATATTCAAGCCTATTTTCTAATCTCTGCTATAAGAGAGTATCAATAAGCAGTTCAAAGGGATATATTGACTAGTGGACTCCATTTGTTCCAGTGACCCCAACACAAAAACCTTGTAGCAGTGCATACGAAGTGGCTTACTTGGATGAATTGGAGCTTTTGGTTGTGTAGATAAGTGCAAATTATAAAGTCTAGAAGGCTACGGCTGTGGGCCGCGTACCACAATTAACTGTGCTTGAGCCTAATCGCTGATGAATGTTGTGTACCATGTCTCATTTAAGTACATTTTACGACAACTGAGATCAATCATTCGTGTAACTACTGTGCTAAGAAACAATCGAAAATGTGGTTATATCTTCATTCAGATAGGCTGGTTGTGGAAGGGGCATGCCACTCGCAACGATGTAGCTATACCAACCCGCCATTGTTTTCGATGGTTGGCATCTAATGAAGCTACCGAACACATGAAGCACGCAAGTTGTATTCTTTGCATCCATTTATAATTGAAGCATTCACTTGCATCGTACAGAACCATCAGTAACTTGACGACCTTGATTCAATTTGCTAGACAGACAGTCACGCACAGATCGATGTATACATTGCACTGCATCTAATCTCTATCATTTCCAGTGGACCCATGAACCTATAATGAACAGATCTAGCACGTGGCGTCGTTTAGATTGCTTGCGAGGCCTGTTGGGATTCTTGGTGCACAAGGGAGGCAACGAATTCATGGATGATGCGAGCTAACGAGATCCAATGTAAATAGAGAGAACCTCTTTGTGCAGAGATCAATCCTCAAACTTACCAGTATTCTCAGGCTGCTCTTGCGGGATCTATGGAAGCAGCATACATGAATGTTACTTATCAAACGGGTGAATTTCATGCCCATTGAGGTTTACCAAGTGATGTCCAGGTATAACGTGAGCTACACCTTGTGGGCACTCCTTCGCAAATATAGAGATATTGTCGGGTAAGCTAAAATAGGTGGACCGTAAGTGGGTTATTGGCAAGAGTGTACACTCCACAGATTTACATGGTTGCGCTGCGGTCACCACCTACAAAGCTGACCGGGATTTTCACCTTGTTGAGATTCTCGAAGCAGTATTCGGAGATAGCAGGGGCGCCAGCAAATGTCGCCTAGATATTTGATGAGTAAAGTGGAAAGATACGGATGATTCGAGATGCTGACCGCTTCCTGAGAAGGTGGACACTTCAACTCGATCTTTCCTCCAGGATTCTGGTAGGTGCCATTGTTCTAGATAAATTGGATTAGATGGATGGATCACGCAGTGAGAAAGTCAACTGAACTAACCACATATTCCTCCAAAACTCTTTTATCCCAAGTACGGAAGAATCTTTTCGAGTTCAAGTATTCTCGGACCGCTTGTCTTGTGATGGATGTTAATAATCTTTTGCTTTTATGCCAATAAGGTGCCTCTCTGCGCATACCTGTTCTCCCATACGCTGCGACGGCGCTTTGTCGGTTCCACAAGTTCCACACCCATTGTTGAGCCTTTAGTTGGGTGGAGAATTGGCTCAAATGCAACAATGCCGTCAAAGGTATTTGGCCTCGATTCTTCAGCAAGCAAACTGAAACAAGTTAGTTCGGGCTCTTTACTCCCAAGAAAGTAAGAGGCTCTATCACGTTGTGCAGCCGCCCATTGAATGTCCTATACCAATCAAGGGCCTTTGAAACCTGAGTTGTTCGACTAGTCCTAGGATATCCTCGGAAAGGGTTCTCCAGCTACCTAAACAGTACCAGCGGTATAAGACTTCCCCGAGGCGAATTTGCGAACACGAATGCTACTTACACTCGTCAGAGAGGAGTGACTTATTTTCCAAGGCACTATTTCCGTGGTTACGCGCATCAAAGGCTATGAAATTACATTTCACAGAGGAGTCCTTCAAGTAGTATATTGTTGGGTCCCAAGTTTCTTTGTGAAAGCCCGTGGCGTGTGCAAACAACAAAGTCGCGACAGCATCTTTAGTGGTCCAAAAGTTAGCCGCGATTTTGACTCCAGTCAGCGAGTTGGCTAATAGCTTGGTGGTCAATTGGTATCCCATAGCAACGAGTCTGGAAGGCAAAGCAAAGTGACCTTGCTGGTGGCAATAACGGTCGATATAAATACGCCAGGCTTATGGCCATTGCTGTCCTAAGTCAGTATTTGTCATGATTTTGTTCTCACAAGCCGTGTTATCCGGAGATATTCCGACCTGAATCGGGATGAAAGCACATTTCCTGGTGATTCTCATCAAATTAAATGCGTTACTTTTTTTTGGCAAATGGCCTAAACGATCTGATTGTGTTTGAGCTTTTCCCTGGTAGTCACGAAATTCCCACAGTGGCAAATTCATTGGACTTGGATCAAGATACCTTGGGTCGCCTAAGCTAACCACGAATTAGTCATATATCCGAACCCTCTTCAAACTTCCTTGTTTCTGCACTTATCCCCCCATTCCACTGTATTTTCCTCACATGGCTTTTAGTTCTCTCTCAAAACTCTTAATTTTCCTGTGCTTTTTAACCGTGGTCCAGGCAGATCCTAGAGTAACCAACAAAGTTTATTTTGATGTGACCAAAGGGGACACAAAACTAGGCAGAATAGTGTTTGGGTTGTATGGAAACGTGGTTCCAAAGACCGTAAAGAATTTTGTGACGTTAGCAACAGGGGAGAACGGCTATGGATATAAAGACAGCAAATTCCACAGAGTTATCAAGGGCTTCATGATCCAGGGTGGTGATTTCACTAACGGCGATGGAACAGGTGGAAAATCTATTTACGGGAAGTCTTTCAAGGATGAGAGCTTTGAGTTGGAACATTCAAAAGCTGGTAAACATGCCCAAGTTCGTCTAGCAATTCGCATTGTGGCCAACCACCTTGTTTTTCAAATGTAAAAGGGTTACTGAGTATGGCTAACGCTGGACCAGACACAAACGGATCCCAAGTAATGAGTTCTTTTTCTATGCACGTATAAGCCTTTGGAACTTAACCTAATCCTTATCTACAGTTTTTCATTACCGCTGAGCCAACACATTGGCTTGATGGCCAACATGTAGGTAAGTACCTCTCATCGAGCTGGAGTGTTGTTCCAGCGTGTTCAAACCCAATCATCTTAAAACTTTATGTAGTGTTTGGAGAAGTCTTACAAGGGATGAGTGTCGTTCGCGAAATTGAAAACACTCCAGTCTCAGGTTAGTTCCAGTGTGCCTTCTGATGTTATTGGTGGTTACTAAGCGAATCACTAGCCAACAGGCCCACAGACACTATCACTATCGTGAAATGTGGGGAGATTGCTGTCGAGAAGAATTTCAAGGACGAGTGAGTTGTCTCCGATTTTTCAGTAGCAAGCTTGCTGTTTACTCGAGCGTCTTTTGTGTGATAACTGTGAATCAAGATGCTACCAAGATACGTATTCCAGCAGAGATGATCTTCCATAGCTAACTTGGTGAAAATAAAAACAACCTCTCAGCTTTTTCTATTACAACTCGTGGGATACATACATACGTCTATCAATGGTCATAGACGTGTACATAGCCTGCTGTTTTCAGAGTTTCGTAGGTAGTATAAGCCATAATGGTTGCATTGAGCCGGTGATGCTTTGAAGCAGCTGCCGTAGTAAATAGGTACGACTAGACACACCTACCTCGATCTCTGGCAGCGAAACATTCCTCGCTTTATTGTTGTACGGCAATTGTTCTCAGGGATCATTCCGATGGCGTGGATTTCGGGTTGTTAGTCATGTATTGGCTATGGTTAATATACCAAGAATTATTCTACGAAGGTATCAACCGTTTCTGCTACTACTTCCCTACAGCCTTATTAATCAATGCCATACATTACGGAGATATTGTGTGGTTATGCATGATTTTGGATGGCTCAATAGAGGGTGTTTGGTGTCTAGTATGAAATATGTGCATTACAGGTTAGAGTGCCAACTCACCGTATTGCGAGAAAATATTTGGCCTCTTTACACCCAGGAACCCCTCTTTTCTGGTTCCCTTACATATTCAGACTCCGCTACCAATATGACCTCTACTACCAGCTTTGGCCTTGTACTAACAACTTAAGCCCTCTCATAGCTGGCAATTTCAGACAAAATATGAGCTCGTGAAGTATAGGAAGTGTGCATTACTCCTGTGTTCCATTCAATTACCCAGCATGTCAATTCCTCGTCAGGTAAAGCCCAACAACCATTCAAGGTGCCGGTGAAGGTGCCGGCCACAATACTGGCAGGGACCAATTGCAACTCAGAAGCCATAATAAAAATTCTCAAAAATAGTTGGTTTAAACACATTTACAATCTCCCTCCTAACACCCTGCACAAAAATGTTCCAGTGGGTTCGCGTTCAACAGGAGCCCTAGTGAGTATGATCACTGGAGGCCTAGTGTTGCTTTCAAGTCAGCAACGTATATCCTCAGCACTGGCCAGAATCTCCAGCAACTCAAAATTCAGATCCACCAAATTAAAATAATTGGCTTGGGCGCATACATACTCCATAGATTCATCATCTCCAGCTAGCAAGATAGGCAAGTTATTAGATCAATCATGAATCTCTTGCGTGGTGAGCCATGGCAGCCAAGGCTATTTTCTTGCTGAGCTGCCCAAACACAGAAGCTCAGTATTCATGATGCGTAAACATTGGGCACAATTGGTATATCGTGGTCAAGAGGTGCGAGTAGTATTGTGGGTATTTATACGGAGGTATTCGTAAGCCTCCCTCCATTATTTCCCATCACGTTGCTGATTGGAGTCACTAGTAGCACTAATGCTTGTGATTGGCTGGGTGGGGGTTGGCTAATTCATTCAGTAGTGAAAAAACCCAGTTTATATAGCCTGCTATTGTAATTATACCCTATAAAGAATCTCAAACTTGGAATTCATCTGATTTTTTGCTGGTGTTCTTTTCCAAAGTGACTGGGTGTAGAGGTGGCTTACCTGGTTTTCACTTAATGACATGCTGAATGTAAAGGTGGTATTTATACTTTGATATAGTCTAGGCAGAAAAGTGCGTATAATGTGTTTAGGAAGGTCCCAAGTACTGAGGAAGATCTTAGGAACATGTGTTGATAGTTTGGTGGCTTTTGGGCAACTTTGAGAACTCTCATGTTCTGGGTACCAACGTTTTGGTGCAAATATTCTTAGTCCCAACAAGGAACTTGGGCAGGAGCTATTAAGGCTCAAGGCTATTATCTAGGTGACAAGTCAATGTAATAACTGTTATAAGAGTTTTGGAGATATTGGAAGTGATTGGGAGAACAAGTAGATTATTTGGTTTTCACTTGATGATTTATTGAATGAATAAGCGGTATTTTTATTTTTACAAGGCCTTGGCAAAAAAACACGTAGAATATGTTTAGGAAGGCCCCAAGAACATGTGTGTAAAGTTTGGGGTTGTTTGGACAACTTTGAGATATTTTATGTTCTGGGTAATATTCCAAGTAAATCCCGATAGGGAATTTGGTCAGAATTCTCTAGGATTTTTAGGTAATGATCCGAGTGACTAAGTTAGGTGAATACTTGGGTGGAATTACGAATTTTTACAACAATAATTGGGTATAAATATAAAACTTACAAGATTTTACTCTGCAAGGAGATTAGTGAATTGTATTTGAATAGTTACTACGAAATCAACTCCAAACTGCACTGTATTTACCGAAATTTTGCTGGGATATTCTCAGTAGGGCACTATCCACACTAATCGCTACACATAATGTAATCATTATTCTCTGTGTGTGACCAAACACTATTTACTGGTTTTTGTTCACCCTAAAAAGGGTACGAGTGGTAAGGGGATCAGATTCCCTGATAACATTCAGGGGTAATATGGGAAGTACTTACAGTCATGACAAGACTATGTTTATGATGTTCAATCAAAGGCTATCAAAGCCAGCATACGTACTCTCCACTGTACATGTTTCATTAGATGACATTTATCACTACTCTCTTAAGCTTGCAATGAACTTTCAATAAGTCCTGTGATAGTGTTATATGGTGATATCTGTAGATATTACATGTATTGGAGTCTTTGCTAGCAAGAATAGATCCTAAATACCTAAAAGTAAAAGTTGATTCATGTGCGCAGGTAAGAGAGTGTATAGTGGGAAGTAAATGTTTCTGACCAATTGTGCTAACTCAAATACCTACATATTTGAAGCTAATTTCAAACCTGATGGATCTCTAATCTAGCGCGTGACTAAATCTGGGTTTACCGATCAGGAGAGAGAATAGGTTTGGCGCATAATACCAGTATCGTTGGCTGTCCACACAATGCAACATAACACTGTCGCCAGTGACTCCTTGTTCAGCTGAGTATTTTGTTGTGCGTTCACTGCGCTATAACTCATGTACCAATGGAAAATTATATGGACCATGATCCGATGCCTCATATCTGCTAGCTACGATTTGATACAATCGATGTCCTTCAGATGGAGGGGCGATGCTCTATGCGCGTTTCATCTGATCCAGGTTCTATTGGCCTGGGTCATAGTAAAACGGTGCCTGAAGTTATGTTTGAAGCTGCCCTAGTCAATTACCTATGATATTGATAGAGCAGTTAATTTCATGGCTGGACACGTTTTTAAATGTCTCCGGTTGCTGGAGTCAACTCACTGTGGCTGTGTCACTTTCCAGGCTCTGATAAATACCATTGTTGGACCTTAATCGCTGAGTACGGGATCATGATGCTGCTTAGACAGGCCATTACGCTTCTATTCATCAGTTGTTGTTTTGCTTCCCCAAATCCCGGGCCAGACCCGAATGTTTTTACCGATTTGGGGCACTCTTTACAAAGTGCAAGCCGGGGCCTTGGACGATCTATCCAGGGGCTTGGCAGAGGACTCGGACGAACTCTCACTGGTGTCACAAAAGGAGTTGGCTTTACGTTTAAAGCGATTGGTGCTCTACCATCCTGTGGACCGTGTGTTGCGTTATTTACCTCACAGTTTCGCACCATGTCCCAAACTTTCAAGGGTATCGACATGAAGAAGAACCCTCCAGATCTCAAGGCTTTAAAGAAAGTCCATCGGAGTTTCTGCAACCCATCAGTATACTCTAGACTGGATTCATGCTTTAAATGCAAATACGTCAGAGATGTTCTGATGAAGTCAGAGTATACACCTCGCAGTACTCTGGTGGTCAAAAACATATGTGATGTATTAGGAACAATTGTTTGAAGTGGATTTGTATGCCGGTATCTACAGACAATAAATCATGAAATCCATGCGTTCTACATAATGTGTTGCAGCTAATTGTCGTACAAAAAGCCAGTGTGTGGAAGACTCTAGCCTTAAAGCTACTTTTTAAACGAGATTGTAACTGGTTGCGCATCAACCAGCGAGAGATACTGTAAGCCGTTCATTGGTTTTGTAAGCGTATTAAATGTCAGCTTGTCATCAGCTCATCCGTCTGATACATCCACAAATCCGCCATCCATATCCGTGGCTTACCGTCCACCGATCCATTCTGCAGGTATTGTACATGCGCATTACTGAAACTTATTCAATACAATGTGATAGATACAGCATGATTGTGACACTCCTCTATCAGTTATATGCCGCTACTTCGCTCTAGATCAAGTTCAGAATCCACATTTTGCTGGGATAGAATCTTCAAAGGGCATGTTGTTACTAAGATACGCATTTCTATTCTTGCTTGTTGGATTCTGCCACGCCTATCCTGAGCCCAGCCCCGGCATCTTTGATGGTCTCAATCGTTCTTTCACGAAATTGGGGAACAATATCGGCCTTGGTATTGGACAGACTTTCAGGACCGTTGGCGGCGGGGTTGGGCGAGGTCTTGGACGGACGCTTGGAACCGTTGGCCTTGGGGTAGGAAGAGGACTCGCAACAGTAGCAGGCAGTCTTGGTCCAAGAGTATCAGACCTTCCGCCAAACACACTTACACGAGTATTCACCTCTCCGCAATGTGTGCAATGCATGAAGACAATTCTTCCCAACTGCGTTCATATTTTTAAGGCGCCGATAAAATTTGAGGCATCTAGGATTCAGAAATGTCTTTGTAATCCGAAAGTGACAGCGATATATAGTACATGTCTAGAATGTCCGCCAGCGAAGGAGTTCCGTAAGAAATTCCCAATCCTGCCAGATGGTCCAAAGAGACTTCAAGAGATTTGCGATGTATTCAACTTGTTTACGCGTTAGCGGTCTAGGCAATAAATATCTTACTACTTGATGTAGAAAGACACTTAAATTTGGTGGTTTATCTTGATATGTTCTTCGAATTCCTTGCTAGGAGATTAAAAAAGCTACCCATAATCTGCAGTATTAGAGCTAATGTACACCTGTTAGTTGTTCCACTGGACGTCGACTCCATACTTGAGTCCATCTGAAGAGGCCGACCTCTAGGTAGATGTCTCTGGGATTCCATCAGTTCACTCCTTGCCCCTGTTATATGATCAGCATTCTCAAAAGGTTGACTATTTGAGTTATGAGGACCACCCAGAGATATCAATAGGTCACTGCTAGTTGATGATATTTTGAGAGTCCGAGAAACCTTTCAAACGATTGAGGAGGTCACCAATATCACCCTCGGTGTATAGGCAGAATAAATACCTGTAGCAGCCCGCTTTTCGCCTAAAAACAGCGTATAGCATAAAGATATGAAGAATGCTTATTCATAAGTCAGTTTTGATAAACTCCTGGCAAATTAATTCTGTAGTGTAATTACTTTGTCAGCTTGGCTTCTACGTCTCAAGTCATTTGGATTAAATGGAAATTTCAATAGTTTTTAGGAGTTAGTCTATATTCTTGCAAATTATTAGGTCAACACTCACCATTTGTATATCTAAGATGTGGTACTTGGTCAATCCCAAGTAAATGGCATTCATTTGATAATCAGTAAAGTATGGCATTTACCAACTCCTGGAAATAGTGAAACTACTGGAAGATATCGATATTTTAAAAGACGCCAAACTTCCTGGGGTCTTCTTCCAGTTATTCCTATCATGATATTGACAGAGCTCTCAGAAGTATAAGTTCTTTATTTTAGTTCAATGCATTGATAATTGAAAAACCATACTTTCTTCTACATACTCCAAATCACCTAAGTTTCCACTGCCAGCAGTTAGCCAAGTGAATGCTCATACCATTGAAATCTCTAAGCTAATGGTTGTGGCACTCAATATCCATGCCTAGTCATCTCTATCAGAAAATTTTGATTGACATCATCAAGATGCGAACTTGCATTGAACTTTGAACTTTTCAAGAATGAGGATTAAGGACCAAACTTAAGCACAATACCGTGTATCGGCTATTATATACACCATTCATTAGCACAGTAAGAAGTCCCGCTACTAGCTTTCCGAGAAGTTGTGAGAAATACGAAATTTTTGGTTGCGCATGGGGTGAAATACCGTTACAAGACCATATTGAAAAGGTATGGATACCATAAAAAAATCAAGCAAGATTTTTATGAATTGTCTGGGTGCCAAACAGACTTTATCAACCAAGCAGCATTTCTACCTATGCTTATGATGGATATTGCATACATAGCCCTACTTAGTGTATATATGCTACTCAATATACTATCAAGTAACAACACTTGGCCCTTCTAAGAACTCAAATAAGAAAACATTCCAGATTAAGCACCAAAGCATAGTATGTCCTTGGTGATTTTTCACTATGAGCAAAACGCTTTGACTTTGGCGCTAGGCGTATTAACAGTATATTAAGCATTATCTTATATGAAGGCTTAAAAGAATACCAGGTTCGTACTGATACACTTCTTGAATTCTTAATATGGATGCAGATAGGATAGAGATGCTTGATAGTAACTAATAGCATTCAAATTCAATCCATGATCGGAACGAGAATTGAGTTTGCTGACAGGATGCAAGGCAGCCTAATCAACCCATCTCGTTTATTTGGTGCGCATGTGTTGCGAATATGGCATGTGAATGGAACTTCTATGAAAAGAATCACATCAGTAATTGTACCAGTAAGCATAGAAGTTCACATCATACTTCAATATAACCAAGGAATGTTATTCTAAGCAACTAATTTCCCTGAATTTTTGAAATACAATGGTTGCAAGCGAAATGCATATATTTGGCAAGGATGTTCCAAATGAAACCCTCATGTAACCAATGGATAATAGCCACTGATATTTAACAACTCCTTACTACATGAGGTGGTCACCTGAGCGTGATGGAGCTCGCATTATTCATTGCTTAATACAAGGCTAATTATTTAATCTCGGTAAATGTTCAGTGTGACTTTTCAACTTTTCCGCTCTTGTTTGACTTTTGCTACTTGGAAGTAACAACTGAGCATCATGTCAGATCCCTCCCAAATTGCTTCTCATTACAGCAGAAAAAGTCCAGGTAAGCGACCATCTGGTGGAGTTTCACACAAGTAGCCAGTTTTTTATCTCCACCTTTTATTTTGTAGCGGTAAAGCGCATAATGCGTGAGCTGGCTGAACTTGAAAAAGACCCTTCCGCCGAATTTACAGCTGCCCCATTAGATTCAAACATATTTGACTGGCATTTTACTTTACGCGGCCCTGCTGGTACACCTTTCGAAGGAGGGAGATATCACGGGCGACTCCTCTTGCCTTTCGAATACCCCTTCAAGCCACCAAATATTATGCTCCTCACCCCCAATGGCCGTTTTGAAGTAAACAAGAAAATTTGCCTAAGCATAACTGGATATCACCCTGAATTCTGGCAACCGGTCTGGGGCATCAGATTAGCACTATTGGCGTTAATAAGCTTCATGCCTACCCACGGTGAAGGGGCCATTGGTGCTTTGGATTGTTCCGACGAAGACAGAAGAATAATCGCCAAAAAATCTGCAAATTGGGAGTGTGAGATCTGCGGCTGCAAGATGAAAGAAGTATTGCAAGAAAAAGACAAAAATGAAAGTGGCTCTACAAGCCAAAGCAATAACGATAGAAAAGCTAAAGAGGAGTTGGCAAAGCTGAACTTCTCTGTGCAATCTGCTGATCAGATAAAGCAAGCTCAAGCCGCAAAATCCCAAGACAACAGCACCTCTCCACTTTCAAACTCTGAAGGGGTGTCTGCCGGTAGACAACCGCCCATGACTGCTCACAAAGAAGA
Source organism: Basidiobolus meristosporus CBS 931.73 (assembly GCA_002104905.1). Classification (NCBI taxonomy): domain Eukaryota; kingdom Fungi; phylum Basidiobolomycota; class Basidiobolomycetes; order Basidiobolales; family Basidiobolaceae; genus Basidiobolus; species Basidiobolus meristosporus. Next base: position 179,454 of record MCFE01000014.1, on the reverse strand, counting down.
CGTGAATGCCACCGTAGCCAACACTCCCACTACTACTCTGCCTGCCTCCGCAGCAGCAGTAGCAGCGCAGCCGAGGCCCAGCAGTGCTGGCAACCCACAGCCTCCCGTGCATCATAGACGTAGGACGCTCTCTACCGCAACATTCGATATTCTTATCATTCTCTTTACCACAGTATTGGCTGCCTTAGTTTACAGGAAAATCAATCGGGATTCGTGAGCGATGTGACCATGTATATAAGTATTCAACTGCTATGTCCCAGCGCAATAAACTTCCAGTTTCGTACATGATTTCGGTGGATTGGTGGAAATCTTTATTAGTTCAATTGAAGACATTCCGTTTGGATGCAAATTCAAAAGGCGATGAAAGTGTAAGAATGAGGTTTGAGATTTTAATGAAAGAATAATGGGATCACAACATGAGCATGCTCGTTATTCTTTGTTTAAGCAGACTTTCCAACTGCTGACTGAAGAGCCTCAAAGACTTCCTGTTCAATCTTGGCAACAACCTTCTCCTGCTCGGAAGCGTTGGAGCCCAAGACTTGGTTGGCTCTATCAAGGCCTTCCTTAACGGCCTCAGGGCTGAACTCCTCCAAGGGGAAAGCCTCGACCGCGTTGATGTTAAGAGTAGAATCAGGGTTAACAACGGCGAAGCCTCCACTAACGAACCATTTCTGAGTGTTTTGCTCGGTGATGACCTCGACAATTCCGGGACGAAGTTGCTCAATTGAGGGGACGTGGTTGGCCAAGATACCCATGTCACCAGAGGTGGAGGCAAGGTTGACTTGTTGAACGGTGGTCTTCTTGAAGAGAACCTACAGAAAAAGGCGGTTGAGCCAGAGGTCGTGGTGAAGCTATATGCGGGAATTATACTTGATGAGGAAGAACGAAATTTAACACGAGCTTGTCGTTAACGGCGGGGGCGTCGGTAGCATAGCTACGGAGGGCTGTATGGATAATATCTGTAGGTTAGTCCACAAGTTGAAGATGCGGGAGGTTTGCTTCGGTAACGATCTAGGGAGAGGATGAAAGCCAGAGCAAGCTGATCCCCATCCTCAGAAAGAAAAAGAAACAAAATGCATACCGAAACGAGCAGGTCTGATCACTCTGGTGGTTCTGGTAAGGAAGTTCATGGTAAACTACAGGTACAAAGAGTTCTGAATACTGAAGAGCAGATAAAAGAAGACAATCAGCAGGTGCACCAATAACGTAAATCCTTCAGAGATTCCAAACCTCACATATTTCAAGTCTGCACACACCCCTTGCATTCGCTAATTTCCCCAGAATTTGTGAAGCTACCATCCCCATCAATGCTCGATTCGGTTTTTAGATTGGATTAACTTAACCGGGCTTGCTTAAACCTCTGGAATATCGTCTACTCCGATCCGCAGCACCCAAAATCAAGTCCTCCTCTCAGGCGCAACGAATGCCCTCCATAGACAGTCCCCCAGACCCTCAGCCCCCAGATTGGTTGCTGAGGTCACCCCATATATCCTGATGATGCCGACCCCATCGAAATGGTCAGTGTTCCGCCTTGGCAAACAGCTCCATTCGAACACTCATTACGCTGAGAATCATGGTGCAAATGAGATTGTGATAGTCCCCAATTTATTACTGCCTAGGGTTGGGTACAATTGCAATGTCTGTAATATGTTTAGATCTATGTAGACTACGATGAGATCCCTATTTATAAACAGTGAAGATTGATGTCGAAGATTAGTCGCATTCTTCGGCAGGGAGCTCATACTCAAATGCAACGTCCCATCGTGATCCAGGTGCTAGGCTACTGATGTACTTCGTGAATTTCATCACTTCCTCATCTCTCAGGACCAAGCTCAGTACATTACATCCAGCTGAGATTGTCAGCAAAGCGCCATCTTCATCTGGCGCGGCCGATTTATATACTGCTGGGTCTTCGTCAGCATCCTGCGCCATATAGCACTCGTAACCACCTACTTCATCGCCCTCCCACAAGTCCACCGCACGAGAGTCGGGTGTGGTAGCGAGACAGAGAGTGGCATCTAAAATCGAACGGCATGTGTCTGCGGTTGCTAATGTGTAATCCAGGCCTGGACGCATGCGACGTGCGTATCCACGGTATCCTTTAACGGTTAACTGTGTGACCAAAGCCAACCAACGTCTGAATGCTGCTGACGAGAAAAGGGAAGCTTGAAGCTGGTCCATGTACTCGGTAGCTTTATCACCATCTTCGGGCAGAGAGGAATCAATCGCTAGGAAACGGTGCTTGTGAGCAGGACCCATAACCTTCCATTTCCCACGCTCACCAGTTCCATGTTTGGGAATTTTGGGCAAGGTGAGCTCGTCTTGCGTATCGGCCTCCAAGGTGGCCTGTAGCAGCTCCTTGGCAAACGCCTCATTCAGAAAGTCAACCAGTTGAATGGATGATTCCTCGACAAATTTTTCGGAGACTTGTCGAAGAATGTTAATGTCCAAGTATTTGACATTCAACCATTTTGAGAGCACAGAAATATCCTCCTCTAATAGCCCGTCTAAAGCCTCCGGTCCAACTTCTTCGGTGTATTGCTTGAATGGATTTAATGCATCGGCAGTTTCCTAATGAGAAAAGTATGAGTTATGTTAGTATGTGGATGGAAAGCTACCCTGAATTCACAATGCTAACCTGTAACTGTTGTAACGAGGATGGCGCCTCTCCTTCTTGTTTTTCCGCTTGGTAACCCTCCTCCCCTTCTTGAGGAATATGGAACCAACCAGAAACGCTCAACCTTGGCTTGTCAACGACTACCTCTTCGACGGAATGAAATGAATGGCCTGGTTGGACAGTAAAGAATACCATTTGATTCCACTGAGGCGGAATAGAAACAGTTGGACTAACGGCAGGTGTTCCTTTCTCCAACACAGGATACAATTCTAGGGCACCACCATCTTCTGGCTTCCAAGGTTCATCGGGGTCAGTTAAGTACAAAATGTAGGAGACACGTCTAGTCCCAATAACGTCATCGTGGTTGAGAAGATGGGAGCCGTTTCGATAGATGTTTGTGCTCAGGTCAGTTTTCGAGCTGGATAATGGGCCACATCCAGTTACGTCCGATATGAATTTACGGAATTCCTCGGAGTAAATGGCGTTACGAAGCTGATGCAAGGAGGACAGCTGAGCTAGCTCGTGAGCAGGAAGGCCATCGAGGTTGGCCAAGTCACCAGTTTGGCATACCTGGAAGATGTTTGTTTCTCGTAAGTTGGCTTACCGCAACGAAACTGCCACATTCAAATTACCTTGTAGATGTCAGTCTCCTTCACTGTGAAATGGAGCTTGGTGAGAATCTCCTCTCGAACCTTTCTTAACAGCTCCTCGTCAATTAACTTGTCGATTTTACAATACAAGTAAGGCTTGGATTCCGCGTACTCCTTGGCAAGTCGTTGAGAGTTTTCCTGGGACAGCAAGTTTGGATAGAAGCAGTCCACGACCGGTGCGGCGGTACGGACGCGCTTACGAGACTCAGTATCCTGACCAGACATTATGCAATAAGGCCGCTGTAGAAAAGACAAACACCCCTAGCTGCTCCCAGCAAACGACTTATATCAAGAGGTGGTATTGATTGGATAATCAGTTTTTTTTCCTGTCTAAAACCATTTGATTTTAACTGCTTTATGATCTAAAGCCATCAAGTCGTGTCTGCATATCTGATTTCCCCAGTTAAGGTCAAATATGGAATGACTCGAAATATGGTGCATACAAACGGAAAAATCAGGTCTCCATACTTGGGCATGTGTGGGGATCAAGATAAGGAAATTGCATTTAATCTATCGAATCTGATAAGTCAATTTCAACAAGATATGCCTGTGCATATATGGCTATAGTTACAAGCATATGACTTCATCTGGGCTAATTGCTGTTGTGTTTTTCGTTGCTAATAGCTTGTCAGGCCACTAATTACCAGACTTTAGTCATGACCGACAGTGTGCAGGGTGGTAGGCTGGAGAGAGATTAATCGAATTTATTTATGTATGTCATCAGGTAAAAGTAAACGCTTCCAATAGCCACCGTCGGTATTTCTCTATGGCTAAAGTTAGAACATGGCCATAGGAGTGGGTTTGCTGTATGTACATTTCTGGCGAAATAGGTGACATGAAAAAATGACTTGTTCCTTAGAGTCGACGGATTTAGCTATCGCCCAAATGAAGAAGAAAGGGTGAAAGAGGCGGATAAAAAAGCTACTTTGTAACAGAAATCTCAAGCATCTCTCTCAAAGCCTGGTTTTCGGTTTGAAGTTGCTCAATGATGACTTCATTTTCTAGGTCATCACCCCGGACCGCGATTCTAACAGCCTCAGTCAGCTTTACCAATTGGTTTTTGAGGTGGATATTTTCTTTCTCCATGTCAGTGTTGCGACTTCTCTCCTGTTCTAACAAAGTATTGTACTGTTGATGAACAGTCTGAATCTCTTCTTTTGTTTGTAAAGTCTGTGACCGAAATTTACTCATAACAAAATCCAACGTTTTCTCGTGCTCTTTGAGCAGGCTTACGATCTCTTGATTTTCTTTGGTAAGCTGCTGGTTGCGCAATATTAGTGTTTGATTTTCCTTTTTCAACTGCTCCAACTCCGCCTTCAGCGTATTCAGTTCGGGGGTAGGATCAACCTCGGTATTGAGGTCAACTATAGGGCTATGGGTTAGTATTGGCCGGCGGAAATAAGATCATGAAAGGCATTTTTCACCTGGTTTACTTAAGGCCTCAAGTTTGTTTTGGATTTCCAGCATCTTCTCACTGACTGATTTTGCCACAGCTAGGTTGTGGGAATTTTTAAGGTCAAAATCACCAGTCAAGGACCAAAGGGAGTCCATCGATGTGGAACCTGAAAGTTCGGAAGACATCACAGCGGCACAGAAGTTAAATTTGGAATGGAGTGTGTTGATGAAGGTAAAGAGGGGAGAGAACAGTTTAGTATTCTGTGGGAACAGATATCATGCTTAACTAGTGAAATTGCCACAACAAAACTATAGGAAATTTTTATCGCCGATAATTTTACGCTCGGAAATTTCCTCATTGTTAGAATGGTACATATGACTACTGAGTTGTGTTAAAATTACAATGCAATCAAGAGTTTGAAGGTAACGCACCCACACAACAATTTCCCTTGATTGGAGTTACCGGGCCATTGTGATATCCTCGGGAAAGTCACGTCGATCGCGTGGTCATTCGTTAGATGATTTGGAGTGCGAAAAAATGAAATTGTAAGCATCGTCAACTCTTTAGCTGCGGGTATAGATATGTAGTTGGTGCATTTAGCTCAATTTTTCTCTAGGCATCACAACACGACGCCAAACCCAGAAGCTACATAGTTCCAAAGCTCTTTTTTACGGGAGTAGAAACTGTCTGCTGGACACTGCCCAAGTACTGTAGAGAGTTGAGGTAGGCATACAAATATGTTTGCCATCTATAAACGCATCTCGTACGCTAGGAGCCGATTCAACAGCAGTGTTTTTTTGAATATTTTTACAATTTATCAAGGGATCAGATTATTGGGTTATCATTGGGCGCTCCAAACGATCCGTATACTCATATGTGACAATCATTGTGATAACAATAAGCATAGGCTAGACTTGGGTTTGGCCACTAGGATCAAGTTAACCAATTAAATGACCGAGAGCCTTAAAACAAACAAATCTTTGCAAAACAAAAACAACTGAACTCAGCAAGGGCATCAAGAAGAAGATTGGTCCAGCGTAGTTTTGATTAAATAGCCAGCCACCTCGTCTTGGAATAGCTCTATCATCTACTGCCAGCTTGGGTTTGTTCCGTCATCTGGTCTTCTCTACGTTCATAATTCCCCCGACTTTTTGAATCCTTATCTTATTCCAAGTCTGAGAAGATATTTGACGTTGTTTGACCCTTTGAACTCACTTCCTTTATCGTCTTGGCAATATTTTGTAATTATCTACAATTTCTCGTAGTATATCATACTAGTGCTTTCACTTCCTACACCGATAGCTCGCTCTCCTTCGTAGAGAAATTTGAACCCAAGAACCTCACAGTGAAACCTACACAGAATGTCGACTGAAGACGATTTCACCGCTCTACCACTAGAAGAAAAACTCACCCACAAGGTATGCTCAGTTAGGGTATGTTCAATCTCGAGTTGTAACCAACCCGATCCTTTTTTAGTCTTGGAAGGCCAGATTGAATGGTTACGAAGACTTGACGAAGCATTACAAAACATGCGACCCGGAGGATGTGTCAGAATATAACCAATTCACACACTTCTTGAGTAAGGCAGCATTGGATGCTAATATGGCTGCTCAAGAAGCAGGCCTCACTGCCATTGTAATTTATTTCCAAAACGGTCAGAACTTCACCTGGTAAATATCGCTTAGCTGATTTCTTACCTTTCCACTAATTTCTTCGCACTAAACTACAATTCTTATCGAAATAGCAGTCATGACGACATTATATCCGCAGTTATAGAAAAGGGCCTCAGTAGCTCTCGTGCGGGAACCAAGAGCAAGGCCGTAGATATTTTGTTACTGCTGGTTGAAATTGGCTCGGGCGAAACCGTCAATGTAATTATCTTTTTCATTAGAGTTAGATCACTAATAAGAGCTTCCAACTAACTTTTTCGTTCGGACGAATGTTCAGGAACAACTCGTGAATGCACTTAATCACAAACTTCCGAAGCTGGTCGCTACAGCGATCCTAGCACTTAAGGAGATCGTCAGGTAAGCAAACATGGCCATCTCGGTTTAGAGCAAAGATCACTCACCATATTTCCTTGCAACTAGATCGTTTGGTTGCAAAAGCGTAAACCCCAAACCTATTCTTAAAGCGCTGCCAAAGGCATTTGCTCATACAGACAAGAATGTTAGAGCTGAGGTATGCAAATGAGGACAATTACTCGGAGAATAGCAGTCTGCTAACTCGATGTTATCTTATTTAGGGCACTCAATTGGCAGTCGAGTTATACAAATGGCTTGGTGACGCACTTCATCCCTGCTTAGCCGAGCTCAAACCTGTACAGGTATGGTGTTCATATTGGTATCAGCCGGATATCCCACTTAACTCTCATTATCTGGTATCATTAGATTAAAGAATTGAATGAGGCGTTTGAACAGTTGCCAAAAGAGAAACCTACCCCCGCGAGGCTTCTTCGTTCAGAGCAAAAAGGAAACCTGGATATATTAGGTTCGCCTGATCTTTGTATAGCGTCACAAACACTTGCACTAACCGCTAATATCTCTAGATGGCCAGAATGGAGAGGGAGACCAACCAATGGATGTCGAAGAGCCCGAAATCGATGCCTTCTCTTTGGCAGATCCTATCGATGTTCTCTCCAAGATACCTAGTGACTTCTACACCAACCTCGAATCTTCAAAGTGGAAAGATAGGAAGGAAGCATTGGAGTCATTTATCTTGGTTGTTCGTGTCCCCAAGATTTCTCCTGGCGACTATCGAGAACTCGTCAGTGCTTTGGCGAAAGTAAGCTGCCTGCTGATACTAAACCATTATGCGTATTATTGGTTAACAAATTTTCAAAAAGCGTATTGGCGATGTCAACATCATGGTAGGAACACTGGCAACACAATGCATCGAAGCACTGGCAATTGGGCTTAGACAAGAATTCTCTCAATACAGTGAGTTGGTAAGTTGCCCAAACCATTACACCTCAGTGCTACGAGATAAGTAACACCCATAGTGAATTGTTTAGGTGTTGAATCCACTTCTGGAAAAGCTTAAGGAGAAGAAGGCGAACTTTGTCGAGGCCTTGCGTAATTGTCTGGACTCAGTCTTCATTGTGGTAGTGTATAAGCTTTGAATCATCATCACTTGCACAACCATGGACTAACCCAAGTATAGATTTCTTTTAGCGATATCATGGAGGAGTCGATAACTGCGCTTGCGCACAAAAATCCTCAAATTAAGGCCGAGACCAACAAATGGTTGACTCGTTGTGTCAAGGAGACGAAGTATCTGCCGAGTAAATCCGACGTCAACTGGATCGTCGATTCGGCGCTAAAGTGCTTGGATGACAGTGATACGAGTGTCCGCGAGGCGGCGGCAGAGCTTTTAGGAACCATGATGAAGGTTGTCGGCGAAAGAGCTATGATAACTTACTTGGAGAAGGTAGACAAAATTAAGGAAGGCAAGATTCGCGAGTTCTATGAAAAAGCGGAGGTTAAAGCAAAGAAGCCCCTGCCTTCCGCCATTCCTCCCAAGAGCAACTCTAGTGGAGGACAAGCTCCTTCCAAGCCACCGGCTGCCAAAAGATTGATGAAAGAGCCATCTCGTGCTGTAACTTCTTCTGAGCCTGTTATGAAGCCGAAGCCAGTCAGCAAACCTCCAGTTAAGCGCGTTCCTTCCAAGAGTGTTGTTAAGCCAAAGACCACCTCGGCCCTTCCAGCTCGGAAGCCTGCTGCCGCCCCTGCAAAACCATCTGCCGCTCCCAAGGCCGAGGAGCCGATCCGATTTAAGTATACTAGCGAGGATTTCGAAGAGAAGGCTATGGAGATTATCCCTTCAGAAGTGTACGCTGGATTTTCTGATTCCAATTGGAAAAACCGACTTGCTTCGATGGAGACTCTTACCACTTTCTTGGAAAATCCAAATAACAGTGCCATTGAGTCTGAATTGGTCATTCGGGCTTTAGCTAAGAAACCTGGCTGGAAGGAGACGAACTTCCAGGTATCTTCGAAAATGTACGGGGTTATACAGGTGCTGTGCGAAAAGTCTTCTACTTTCAGTAGAGGATGTGGGGCACTTGTCGTCCCTGGACTAGCCGAGAAACTGGGTGACATCAAGCTGAGAAAGCCTTCAGGAGATTGTTTGACAAGTATCGCGGAGCAGTTTTCGCTGCAATTTGTCTTGCATCAAGCGTACGAGTCGTGGAAGAAGGCCAAATCTCCCAAAGTTCATTCTGAATGCCTTGGATGGATCAATGCTACAATCCAGGATTTTGGGGTTGCATCGTTGAACGTCCGTGAGCTTATTGAATTCCTGAAGGTCATGCTGGGAAGCTCGAATGCTGCTGTAAGAACCAACTCAGTTACTCTTCTTGGTCTCTTAAGCACGTATATTGGCCCACAGATCCGATCACTAGTGCAAGACCTTAGCCCAAGTTTGTTGAGTACTGTTGACGCTGAGTTTGCTAAAGTGGCTGATCAGAAGCCACCAGAGCCAACCAAGGGGGTTAAGCCATCCGGCGGTAATGGAGGCAAGGAGGTATCGATGCAAGATGTGCTTGACGATGCTATTCCTCGCGTTGATATCAGCTCTCAAATAAGCAGTAAAATCCTGAAAGACATGAGAGACTCCAACTGGAAAGTCCGCAAGGAATCTCTAGATCAAGTTCAAGGCATCTTAGAGGCTGCCAACAAGAGAATCAAGCCACAAGTGGGAGACTTGTTAAACACCATGAAAGATCGAATCTTGGATAGTAACAAGATCATCCAGTCCCTTGCGCTTGATATATGTGGTACGATAGCTGTGGCCATGGGCAAGCCGTTTGAAAAGCAGTCGCGCATAGTGTTGTCTCAAATATTGATGTGTCTGGCTGATAGCAAAGTCCAAACTCGTCAAAGCGCCTTAAAGACACTGGATTCAGTGTCCGAAGTTTGTAACCTCAACCTCTTGATTCCGGTGATCGCCAACAGCTTGGTACAGGATTCGCCTACGTTACGGAAGGACCTCACTTGCTGGCTCAACGAAAAGCTGGAAACTTGTTTCGAGAAGGATTCCGAATCCAATCAGTTAGAGCTTAGCTCCCTGGTGCGGCCTACACTTCAATGTCTACAGGACAGGAATTCGGAGATCCGTAAGAGCGCAACCACTCTTATAGAGTATGTGATCCGAAATGGTGGATACACTCTTGTCAAAGACAAAGTCTCCGATCTCCCTGGTGCTTCACGTCAAACCATTCTACCTATCATCGAAAGCCTCAACAAAGGTGGTTCGAACGAGATGAGCAAACAAACAAATTCAAGCTTGCGCACGAATACCGCCCCGACTGCCAAGCCACGGCCAACTTCCAGTGCCGCTATATCTAGCCAGGCACCTGTGGAAAGAAAGCGGGAGCTTAGTGTCCGTCCCCCTATTTCGGAAAGAGCGAGTGTTTCTAGAGTAAACTCTAGCGAATCCATTACCAGGCCACAAGCAGCTCGTCTAGGAGCCACACCAAAGGATTCGCCCATAACTTCCGCACCCAGCAGTAAGGGGACACCTAGACGTGTTGAAACGAAGAAAAGCCTTCCCATCGCTTTTGATCAGGAAACCCCTCTTACTACTAACGATCCTAGAGCCAAATCTCTGCGTGGAGACAAAGACAAAGGGCCAAGTAAATGGGTGTTTGAGACGCCGCGTCAAGAACACATCGACATGCTCTCGGAACAAATGAAGCCGCATCTCAGCCCTGGAATTCATCAACTGATGTTCTCCACAGGCATCAATGCTAGTAAGGGGATACTCGACGCATTAAACCTTCTTGATGAGTGCATTGTGAACAAAGAGTTCTCGGGAGCAAAATACCAAATGAGCAAGGAGGAGATGGATTCCCGGTTTATCAACAATTCGGATATTCTATTGAAATACGTGTCATTGAGGCTATTCGACACAAACACTAGCATCTTGCTTAAATGCACGGATTTTCTAGAACACTTCATTGCACTAATGGATCAGCAGACTTACTGCTTCACAGATTACGAGGCGTCGGCCTTCCTTCCAATATTCATCGGAAAGCTGGGCTACAACAACGATGTTCTCCGTGCTCGTTCTCGGGAGATTCTCAAGAAGTTTTGCCGAATCTATCCGGCCAGTAAGATTTTCACTCTAATAGTCGATCATGGACTGAAGTCAAAGAGCTCCAGGACGAGGGCCGATTGCTTGGAAGAGATTGGCGTTCTGATCCGCCGAAATGGCTTGTCCGTCTGCAATCCAGCCAAGAACCTACCCGTGATCGCATCATTTATCAGTGATAAGGATTCGCTGGTGCGCAATGCTGCATTGAACACTATTGTGGAGACGCAAAACATCGTCGGCGAGTCGGTTTTAAAATACACTGGCCAACTCTCCAACAAAGAGCAAACCATGCTCGAAGAGCGCTTAAAGCGCAGCAAGCCACCTTCCTACGATGCCACCGGAGCCAATGGACAAGGGCCAATGCAACGACACCCCATGCTTGCACGAACTCTACCTCTCAGTAGGTTTGCCAACCGCACCTCCAATGAATCTCTGTCGTCTGTAAAGTCGGTTACCACCACCAATACCCTTCCAAAGCCACATCAAGCACCGAGTATTTACTCCAGTAGCTCAACCGCCTCCTCAGTATCGTCTGATCGGGTTGATTCCCCAGAATCGTTCAGCTCCAATCCTAGCGGAAAGAACTCTCCAGAGCTACTGTCTAAAGCGTTCACGTCACTCACCATATCCAACAAGCCGGACAATGCTGACCACTCACAAGACGCAGGAATCCCTCAGCCTGCCAAGGTTGATGTTCAAGGGCTTGTAGATGCCGTAATGTGCAGCGATGAAGATGACCGCCTCGCCATCGCCATCAAACAGGTCTCGCACTGCCTTAGTGACGACAAAATGGCGCTGCTTCCTGTGGTCAACACATTGATTTCAGCCTTACTAAGTAAGCTCAAGGTCGAGCCTGAAGCAATGCAGAATCCCGGATGGCTCAAACGCTCAAAGAACATCATGACCATCAATGCACGTATTCTTGCTCGCAAAGAACTGGTCCGGGTAATCAGCCCAGCAACCCTTCGTAAACTATTCGATTACGTGCTGATATTGCTTGTTGTGGATACACTTCCCAAAAGCTCCGACCCCTTGAACCCACAGCCGCTGGAACGCTCGCTCAACGTGGTGATCATGAAACTCTTGGAAAACGCCCATCCTGAGCATCTGTTCGAGGTTCTGTTCGATATGTACACGCTTGCCACCCATCAGATGGCTAAAGAGGCTGACCCGGTCGCTTGGGCACCTTACCAGCATTTGGATTCCTTTAAATTTTTCGATCTTGTACAGAAATGCTTGTGGAAGCTTTCTCGCACGTTACCCACCCACGTTACCTCCATTCAAGAACCGCTTGCGGTCAATACGATCCTGAAGGTTCTTCATCAGTTCGTGGAAACCTTCATTCAAAATCGGGATAGATTGCTGAAGTTACGCTCCCTTAACGCAGATCCATTCCCCACTGTACGGGTTGTGTTGGTCCCCTTGGTCAATTCGCTCGGTGAGAAGCTCCTCCAAATACTGGAGAATATCGAGCACTCCGAACAAACACTCGTGCCTCTAGTACAAACCCTCCTCGACAAGAGACGTCCTGAATAGCCGCTTTCCACTTCCCTCCCTTCCCCCTCCATTTGTCCTGACATGTATCCGTATCGACCATTGGATTTTCAGTTATGTTGAAATTGTATATTTACTTTGAATTAACCGTTGCATACTCAATAAATTACACATGAGCCCCACCCGTCCCGGCATCACCTCGTTGAGCTGGATGAGTTTCCTGGCTCACCCATGATGATTATCAGTGTGGCCCATGCCACGATACCGCGGCAGAGCCCTGTTGGGGGCGATTAGATTTATTCACTCACTTCCAAGACCATCTCGATTTATTGGTGTAACTCGATGAGAGTGCATCCCAGACCCATGAGTCACTCTGAATTTGGATCACAACCGGGAGTGTTATCAAAGGTCAGTTGGCACTGGAGAAAACAGCAGTACTATAAATTCCAACTCATGACTAATACTTATTCATTTATCCGGTTTTTTTCTTGAATCGCATCGTCTCCCCACCTTTCTCTTGCCTCTTTAAAGACGAAGACAAGCGATGGAACAACAGCAACAGCAACAGGAGCAGGGCTTGTCTTCTCTATCTTCGAACCAAAACATGACCTTGACGAACAGTGCTAGACACGGCAGAGCCCGAGGGTACACCATCGTACTCAAACTGGGAACGTCCTCCATCTGTGACGAGGTCACCCACTTTCCTTTGTTGGCCACACTATCCAGCATGGTGGAGACCATCATCAAATTGCAAAAAATGGGCCACCGTGTTGTCCTGGTTACCAGCGGCGCAGTGGGTGTCGGCTTGAGGCGGCTTGACATCGCTTCCAAACCCTCGGAGTTGGCCAAAAAGCAGGTACGCCTATGGCATTGACTTGTACCCAGGTTTCCCTTTACTTATCTGCCCGTTGCGCCTAGGCTATCGCTGCAGTTGGCCAAGGAAGGTTGATGAGTCTGTATGACAACCTGTTCGGACAATTCAACCAACCCATCGCTCAGATCCTCCTTACCAAAAATGACTTGGCTCAGGTACGGGCTCTTTGCTGGTTGACCACGTGCCTCGATCCACCATTGATATGTTTTCCTCTCAGAGAAGCAGATACCTGAACGCGCGGAACACCTTTGAGGAGCTCTTCAACATGAACGTCATTCCTATCGTGAACGAGAACGACACCGTCAGTGTGGCTGAGATCCGATTCGGAGATAACGACACACTTAGCGCCATTACTGCTGGGATCATCCACGCGGACTACCTCTTTCTTCTGACCGACGTCGACTGTCTGTACACGGACAATCCACGCACAAACCCTGCCGCTCGCGCTGTTCAAGTGGTCGACGACATCAGTAAGCTCAAGGAGGAAATCACCGTCACTACCCCCGGAAGTGCCTTAGGGACAGGGGGGATGGTGACCAAACTTGTCGCGGCCGAGCTAGCCACCGCGGCCGGTGTCACCACCATCATCACTCGCGGATCCCGGCCGGAAAGAGTGTTCGAGATCATCGATAGCCTGCAAAACGGAGGGACTGGTAATCCGCCACTGCATACACGCTTCGTGGCCAAACACGACCCAATGCTGGATAGGAAATGGTGGATTTTACACGGGCTTCACAACGCCGGCTCCATCGTGGTGGACCATGGGGCCAAATTGGCGCTCACTCGACACAAGAGTAGCCTGTTTGCAGCGGGGATTGTGCGAGTGGATGGTTACTTCAATGCCAGCCAAGCGGTCAATGTTGTGTATGAAGAGGTTGGACCGGACGGGACGGTGGAGTCCATCACTTTAGCCAAGGGGCTGGTGAACTACTCCAGCGTGGAGATTAATATTATCAAGGGATGCAAAAGCTCCCAATTCCCAGAGTTGCTAGGCTATGTGGATTCCCCTTGTATAGTGGAGAGGGAAAACTTGGCTCGTCTAGCATGATGGGAGAACGTACAATAGAGGTCGGCCTAAGATTATCGTTGCCTTGGTTGAGTTGTCAGCGGAGCAATGCTAGTATTGAGTAAAATAGAATCCCTCCCCCTTGTGAACCCTCCACCCAATCTTGTCAAGCGTTGTTGTCACTGCAGCTGTATTGTTTTGGGCAGATGGGACATTGACATTCATTCATGTTGAAGTGGAGATTAAACGAGGAGCATATCGCTAATTTCAACTGGATAGGAATGTATACTGCCGTTAGTTCTACCCGTCCTGTGTGCATGCTTTTGCCTCAACACGAAGCTGTGTGAAGGGCAGGTTGGGCAAGTAGGGACTGCTTGCAGTACTCAGTTCAACACCTGAATTTGGTACGAAATGGCTGTGAGATGAGTTTGATGCCAGATATGGCAACCGCCGAGATTACTTCACTAGCTGCTTCGTGATATGCATTATGGAAAGGAAATCGGTATTGGTGAGTGTGACAAACTCGGTGGACCAGTTGACTTAAACAGAGTTGCATAAGAAAATGGATAGATATATGGTCTTGGGAAAAAGAATCGCCTACCTAGGATGCGAGACCCAGGCTCGCCTCCCAAAAGCTACATGTACATCTAGACTGTCTCCCAGCACGGGGTATCAGCGACTTCCTTAAGAGCATTAGTGTATGGGCCTGTGTGGATCTTTCGCTAATGATGCGTCTTTACCCCGCGCCCACCGTGTGATATTTGACGACCGCAAATCGCACCCGTTCGTCGAAGAGTAGTCAAACAGGTAGGCCTAGGGAACCCTTCTTCACAATAGAGCATCCACCTCAGCTGCTAAGCTACTGTTTCTTCCTCATCCATACCGTCTGAAGCACTCAGAGGCTTGCAATTCAGTGCATTCCTCAGCCAGCAGACTTGGTAATATTCGATGACATAAGTACAAGGACAAGACTGATGCACAATTTGGCTAGAGTAAACCTATTGGCCCGAGGCACCCGCTCGAGGCAAACATCACATAAAATTGGAATAACTTTTTTTTTGCAATTAAATTGTGTTGGTACGAGGTCTATGCTCATCAGTGGTGAGTACTCATTTGGGTTTCAGATTTCCGTAGGTTGGCTCGATATTTCTCGAGAATCAACCAATCATTTTGTACCAGCGGATTCGACCATTACCAAGCTCTAGCATTGTCAATGAACATATAAGTAACGGTTCCTTGTTATTGTCACTGGTCTACTGGATATAGTTCTTCAGTTCAAAATGCACAGTAAACGACTCTTCACTTGCGTGTTTACACTTGCTACCAGCTTGCTGCTTGCTTCCAAGGCCTCTGCTGCCGAGGAAGACAAGCTGTATCTACCCTCCCTCTCCTTGCATATGCCTTACATAGGTAAAGTGTGAGCATTGTCTTTAGCCGGCTTGATGATGAATACTTACCTGGATTTGCTCATAAACGAACAGATGAAGAAATGCGCTCGAACCATTTCGAGTTCGGTGGAGACACCGTCGTGAACACTTACAAGGGTGTTCAGCTGACCGCTGATCTCCCTAGTAGAGCGGGTTGGCTGTGGAGTAAGCATGTCAGTTGAATCCCATTCCCTCTACCTCCACGCGATGGCGAATGTTTTCACTCATAGTCGGATTAATTCTATTGTAGGCTCTACCTACCAATTCCTGGGAAGTAGAGTTCGAGTTCAAGGTAGACGGTCATGGTACCAATATCTTCGGGGATGGCTTTGCTTTCTGGGCAACCACCAATGACCCTCAAACTGGTATGGCGGCGTATTCTTCATGAATCAAACGACAGCCGTTCACATCTTTATTTCAGGGCCTGTGTTCGGTAGCGTAGATAGATTCGAAGGATTGGGTGTCTTCTTTGATACCTATGCCAACGCCAAGCATCCTGTAAGTTAAGATTCTCCATACCGATAACACGTTAGCTTCAAGTCTGATCGTTTTGTTCCCCCAGTATTCTTTCCCCTACGTCAGTGCTATGATTGGTGATGGAAAAACCTCCTACGATGTGGACCAAGATGGCGAGCCTACCAGACGTGGTGGTTGTGAGGTTCGAGAACCATGTGATCATAATGCGAAATATGCCCGTTCATGCACGCTTACAGCTCCATCTGACAGGCTGATTTCCGTGGAAAAGATTTCCCAACCAAAGCCCGTGTCAGCTATTCTAAGGGACAATACGTACAGGTAGGGTTGCTGGTTATATGTGGATCCCATCCCGAATCCTCTTCTGACTCCCCCATGTAGGTTCAACTTCAATCTGAGACGGAAGGAAAATGGACCGACTGCTTTACTATTGACAACGCAATTCTGCCAAGCATTGTTTATCTTGGCTTCAGTGCTCATACTGGAGAGATATCGGGTAACGTTGACCTAGCCGCAGAATCACTTCCTTCTGGTACTGATGCCTTCCTCCACCATAGATTCCCATGAGATCATTAGCATCAGCTCACACTCCATTAAGAGAAAAGTGAGTGCAACGGTCACCTAAATTTTCGCTCTTTCTTTATATTCAACTTGGTTTTTCTCTTCAGGACACCTACCAACCTAGCACACCTCAACCAGTCCGCCACGAAAGTGAATCCATCGGATTCTTCTGGAAGCTGGCCGCTATCCTAACTGTCGGTGGATTGATCTACTATGTTTACCAAAAGAATCAACGGAACGCCAAGCGTTTCTAGAGTGTCCATTCACATAAGCTTCTGCCAAGTGTAAAAATCTCACTTGGATCGGTTTTCTTTTTCATCTCCTCCACACCCGTTTCACTCTTCAAAACCACCAGCCAGCAATAAAATGACCTGTTGCCCATCCAGATGGCCGTCAACACATCCTTGATACAGTGATTTATAGGCGTAATATAGACACCATAAATTTCCGGGTCGTTGGTCCCGGATACCATAAGGGATATGTGGGCATATTCATTTGAGAGGATTCGCAAACGGTGTTCTCGTCAGTGTACAAGAGAAGGGATGAATTATCCAGACCAACCGATTGATTATTTGATGTGAACATAAAACCATTGTTTCTCGATACGTACATCCATCTTTCGGACTCTTGGATTAAGTTGGGGATAGGGCAAAGGGGAAGGGGAAAGGGAAAAGGATGAACAGCTCTGATCGAGAAATATAGTGGAACGTAATTATTAGGAAAGAATAAAACTAAAGGGATGTATGAATGATATGAGTAACACAGAGCATGATGCGATGGTGATTAAATCCCCTTAAACGCCGTATCTCTCTTGAAGTTTCTGTCTGATGGTGGGCGGGAATGTGGAAACGTAGTTGTCCCAGTTTGGACCAATCATTTGCTTGAATCCCATAAAAATCTACAAGAAATATAAGTGGGAACCCGTATGGAACGGATACATTACAAGGAATGTGGCTCACCTTTCTAAACATTTCATTCAGCTCCTGGGAAGGTGAATTCCAGTTGGTAGCAGCATCACAGAAGTAAACAAAACTCTATATAGTAGAATAGAGGATTCAGTTTAATGCGTGGCTGACTCGTGTCCAGAGTATGCCTCTAGGTTTACCTTGGCTGCGCCATTGGGGTTGGTTTGGATTATGGTACACACCCCACGGAACGCAGAGTCTTTCTCGGAGTTATCACGAATCCCACGCAATGCCTTACACCTAAAGGTTCTGTCAGTTACGAAGTTGGCCAAGGAAACATGCGGATCATTGCGTGGACTTACCAGTGCTCTAGAAACATCTCCAGATGTGGCGCAATGATTTCTGGACAGACCAAACTAAGACGACCGATCGTAATAGCGGCATTCTCCAGTAAAGTGCGGGGTGTGTGCTCGTTGTTTATGAGCGGGAAAAGTCGCTCTAGTAGAGGGTTGACATAGGGCTGCATTTCAGCACCACACTGCAGACCAATCTCACCAGCCGCCCAGGCAGCATTGTTGCAGACGCTAATATGCTCTGACTGCGGGTCGATCTGGCATATCAACTCTGGCATAAGTTGTCCCAAATGTGGCTTCAGGTGGGCAAAACAAGAAATGGCCAGATCGCCAAGTAGCGCATAGGCCGATTGTCTCACTTCAGCAGAGGTATCCTGCATGCAAACACCCAACAACGGCAACAGTGGTGGGTTGCTACTGGCAACTAGACTTTCGACGCTGGTGTTTAAACCTTGAACCAAGCCACTTAGTAGATCCAAGGCGACAATCATGAAATCCTTATCAGGCGATTCCATGGATGGATTTTGTTGGTATATTTGAGTTTGCATGAGAGTGTTGTTAACCAGGTGAACACAGCGCTGGTATACAGGCTGGGCAAATGGAGCAAATCCGGACTCCAAGGCGGCTGCTACGGATGATAAGCATTCAAGTAGAGGGAAGAGGTCTCTATCATCGTCACTAACGGATTGCCATCTCTCGATCAACGGAGGCATTAAGACGTCAATAAACTCTTTCTTGTTTAGTGCATTACCAACGGAATCAGCAAGAGTACCAATGGCATCATACAGAATCAACAGATTCTTTTGTTGATATTTTTGGAACGCAAACACGAGGTTTCGAAGGATAGGCTCAAGATAAGGGATAAGCTCCTCACCAGCCTCTTCCTCCAAGGTAGCAAATGCACTGCAACCAGCCTCCTGAACTCGCTTGTTGTTATCAAGGACCATCCGAAGCAATCCCTCTAACAGGGGCTCGAAATACTTCGAGCGAGCCTCAGGCTGTGGAGGAAAAATACACCATTTGGCATATCTTCCTAAAGTCCAGCAAGTGATGGACCGGATAAGAGGCTTAGGGTCGTTCAGACTCTGAAGAAGGAATGGAACCAAATCCGGAAGATGTGGCTCAATACCAGACATACACCCTTCGCCAATAGCACCTAGAGCCAGGATACCGCACTCCTTGTGCTTCCACTCTGCGTTGAATAGCTGCTCCTTGAGTAAAGGAAGAAGGGTATCTAGCATCTCATTGCCGTAGACGGTTGATAGGACATCTAAAGCCGCAGCAGAGCATTTACGGAGATTCCATTCAGAATAAATATCATCTTCGTCCTCATCCCAATCCTCATCATCAGATTCATCATCAACCTCATGGTTGGTGGTAGGTGGATTTTGAGGATCAGTATGCTCAAACTCGTGAGTTTTGGCACGGTGGTGGCGGGGCTTGATGTCTTGCTCGTTATCCGGAACGTTGGCATCATCTTCATCACCGCCCAGTGCCATGATATCCATTTCACTGTAAACCATGCCCTTCAGTAAGACTGGGATGACCTTGGGAAGATATGGGCGTAGGTGATCGTGAAGCTCATCCTGTTCGGCAAATGCTAGCCAGAACTCGCAAGCTTCTAAAGAAACATTCTCGTCATCGTCTTGCGTGGAGTAAAGCATGTACTCCACAAGATTTGGTAGTTCCGGAAGAAGCTTGTCCGGACGAGCCTCTAGGAGCATGACCAGCGCTTGGCAAACATTCTTGCGCACTTCGGGAGCATGGTCGGTCGCTCTCTTGAAAAGTGCAGCCACGAAGATGTCAATATGAGTGAATAGAGATTGAGAACGCATCAGGATAAACTGATTGATGCAGGAGAGTGCGTAAACGCGGATTCTTAGCTCGGGAGAATCGAAATAACTAATGAACTTGGGAATCATGTAATCTAAAGGACGACTTCCGTTGATGTCTTGGTCTAGCTCACGGGGAGAATCCTCACAGATCTTTTGCAGCGCACCGAACGCGCCCTATGTTCAATGTTGTCAGAGTCTAGTGGTTGGTATGTAAGATGTAAAAAAAGAAACCCCATGGAACTTACCTCGACTACATTACTGTCGGGATGATCAAGAAGCTCCATCAACCTTTGCAACACCTGTGGCCATGCGGAAAGGCCGCCACGGGAGACTATAGTGGTGATAATAGTACCGATGGTACCTCTGACCATATGGTCAGGGTCACCAATAGCCTGCAGAGATAGAGCCTTGACGTATTCCAAGACTTGGGGGGTGATTTCCAGGAAATACATGCGAACATTATTCTTGAGTAAAAGACCCGCAATAGCACGAATAGAGGCCTCCTCCTGTGGCATCTGAGTCAAGATGTAAATAAGATAGTTGTTGTAATCTGGTATCTTGTTGAAGGAGTCAAGTTTCTGTTGAGAGATATGTCAGCCACAGTAAAATAGACCATGTTGAACCCCGGGAAAACAGCGCCACAGTGGAGGCTTAGCAGAGCCAAAAACAAGCGCTGTTTTGTCAGACTTGTGGGGTTTCAGATGATGTGGACCATTACCTGTTGCACCATGGTTTGAACTTCATTATTGGAAGAAATGGAATCCTTCAATAGCTGCAACAGCTGAAGTAGGTCTTCTTGGCGAGGAGCCCAATTCATTTTCGTCTCTGTATATATCCACTAAAGTTGTCTAAGACACTATTCAACGCTCGAATAAAACACTGGAGGTACTTACGGTGGTAAGAAATCAAGCGAACGGAGAGAATGACGACTCAGGCAATACAAAGACAATACTCCACTTTGATGTAAGCAAGTCAGAAATTTTGGTGGCCTGACGTTGTGTGAAATCCAGGGTGATATCAAGATATCACGATTCCAACTACTGTACTAATGCATATATTTCTTTAGAGAAAAAAAGGATTCATTTGAACATTACATACGAATCCTTCCCTCCTCTAGAATTTCTTGAATAATTCCCATCCCACTTCCAAGTCCAAAGACGATAATACATCAATTTACCATAATTGATTCATTGCTGTTGGTCTTCCAATCAAGCCGATTCGTAACTAATACAAGTATGAGGTTAATTTGAGAATTGCTATTGATGGAAACTCTTGTTGATTCGCTACGGTGTTCAAAGAACCGCAAGTCAGCGGTAAATTGGATGAAATCCATGTTGCCTTGATGCTGGTCGCTTCACTATTTGCATTGATTGGCCTGATACGATCCCATTTCAATGCATTAATTTAATCGATAAAGAGAAGGTCGTACAGCTTTTCTTTGTTCAGATCGTCAATGTCTCCTCGATAAATGAAGAGCAGTCTTTCAACACCAATCGAGTCGGAGGATGATCCTCAGATTGGAGATCTAGATATTTATTAGGCTCGTTGCAGACACTATTGACGCAGGTTTGATACTGGTTTATCATAAAAGGATAGTGCCTGGTGTGGTGACAACTGGATATTGCACCCACCCAAATTTAAGCAACTTTCTTGTTTAACGATGGAAGGATTTAATTAACTTTAAATCCTCAGTCTTTAGACCACAACCAATCATCTAGCAAGCTTGATTATGTATCCACCACATCAAGATGGTAGAAAAGAAAAAAAAAGATCCAAGGATTTAAGAGGTTTTAATGTAGGTTGGGATATCACACAATTGTTGTCACTGAAACCACCGATGACAAAACTGAACCTATTTGACGAAGAAGAGGACACCCTCCACCCTCTGCTCGAGAAGGCCTTGTACGAGATTTTCGAGCGCTTCGATGAGGACAAAGATGGCGCCCTCAATGAGAAAGAGTTGGAGGCCTTTTCCTCCGCCACCAATGGCGAACCTGTAAGTTGTTTCTCTGTTGCTTCCGTTCGCCCGTTCCCTGACTAATCCATGCTCCCTATTCCCACTCCCAGTTTGACGAAGATACAATAGAAGAGATCAAAGACAACTTCGACATCAACGACGACGGCCATTTAACGAAGAAAGGTTTCTACCAAATGTATCACTTACAAACCCTCTCGGAGCCCGAGGAGACCTGGAAAGATCTCAAGAAGCACGGTTACAACGATCAACTAGAGCTCACTGAGGAGAAGTAATCCTCTCATCCACGTCGTTTGCCATGCTGCCCCTAATGTTCCCAAAATCCTAGGATTTCACCATCGCCCTTAAAATATTTTATTAAAGAATATATTCCTTTCAAGTCACGATGGTGGACAGGTTGTTTGTCTCTGGAGCCATTTTTACTCCACAGAGTGGAGCACCGTCATTCAAGTAGATATGCAAGTGTGGATAGTCAAATTTAATGGGGATTCCTTTCACCATGTCGGGAAGGGATGTGGCAAGTGGTACAATGATAAACATTCCGATCACCAATAGTCAGAGCAATCGGTGAGTCGAACATGTAGTGCTGATCACTGAGTAATGGAGGGAGGACATCCAAAAAAAACTCGGTTCAGTTTGATTACCGATTGTTTGCAAAGAATTGGCGTATCGTGAGAATTAGGGGAATGCAAGGGTTTCTAAGAAATCTACTTCGAAGTTGCCAGTGATAAATTAATTACAATATGTTTCAAAGCAATGCAGACGCGGGAAACTAAAGAAAATGTGGAGCAGTGCTGTAAATGGGATCTCTTATGTGAATGGAAAATGTTTAGAAATGATAACTCTCGGATGCGGCGTCTCTAGATGCAAGACTTGGGTAGAACTGCCAAATTTAGTGGCTGACATAGGCTTGCTTGTTAGGCGACCACTCCTGGGTGGCCTTCTTGATGTTAACCCAATACTGGAGCTGGATGGAAAGTTGCTTTGCTCTTTCCAAATCATTCTCCTTGAAGGCGAGCGATAGCTCCTGAATAGACTCCTTCAATTTAGATTCATTTGCAAGTCTGATATCGTCCACCTCCGATTCAGTTTGGGCGTCTTCAAGCTCCTCTCGCACCTCCAGCACCTCCATTAGTAACTCCGGGTCATCTAATGATTCGGATTCCTCAACTTGAACTCCACGAAGTTCCAGCTAGATAGAAGATAGATGAAATTTAGCACCCTGACTAACATGGACGTGTTGCGGTAAGTGCTAACCAAGTACTGTGCGCGATGAAGCGGATCTCTTAAGGTGTGATAAGCTCTATTTAACCAGGCTGATTGCACTTGTGCGCACTCAAACTCCTTCTATAAGAGGGAAGGGTGTTTAGTAAGACCGGTGGAACGTCGTTGAGAAGGGTATACCCACTTGAGGTTTGCGCGTGTAACTATCAGGATGCACCTGTTGCTGCAAGCTCAGATACTTCTTCTTGAGCTGTGCGATATTGACATCAAACACTTCCTCACTAGAAAATTTCGAATTAGCTAGATCCAAACACCAAAGTTGAGATACAACAAACACATACCCAACCAGGACATCAAAAAAGGTCACCGAGGTGGGTATCGGCTGAATGGTGCCACAGGTAGAATTGTGGCAGAAAACCTCACTACTTCTTAGGTCCTCTTTACAGCGCCAGCAGCTTTTCCCTAGCTCCAAGGAATGGGGGGTTGAAGAGCAAGTACCATACTTCCTTTCCAGAAGGTTTGGTGAGCACAAAATGGGGGTGAACAGGGGTTGTCGAGGGGCTGGGCGTAGGAGCCTGGAGGTAAGGTTGGAACGAAGAGCTGAGTATAGCACTGGTCTACGTATAAATGACATTGTGGAGTTATCAGGTCAAGAGGAATTCGGCGGGCGGTGTAGCTTATATTGGTGAAAATCTTGGGGTAATTTGATGAATGGATTTATCCTTTTCCCTTCACACGACTGGCTTGTTATGGCTCATCATGGCTGCTATGAATCATCCCAATACCATGATGTACTATTTAGTCGATATGTGAAACATCAGATTACTAACAAATATGGGCCCCCATAGATCAGATATCCATCAGCAGCTCGGCTGCGAATGAGTGAATCCCCCCAACGTTGGACAAGGTAGCGCTGTGCTTGCAGGTCCGAGTTCAGTCGATGGACGATGAGCACATATTACTAATATGACGCTTTAGGACACCCGGGAGCATCCTCCTTGCGGATACGGTGGATACGTCAACGAGTGCAAGCATATGGATTGGGAGTAGCTTATGCCTGCCGACGATGCGGGGTGTGTGCGGATATCTGATGATTTGATAACCCAGTTGTTCACTAATGACAAAGCTGTGATGCCAGCCTGTTTCCAATGACCTTCAGCTTTGATCGCACCGACCTGAATCCGCCTTAACCCAGGGCCGCAGTCTGATCGTATTATCAGATCCAGGGGAAGGTATGTGATTGGGTGCTACGAACAGCTAGCGTTTTTTAGGTGAAGAAAATATCATGCTACGTCACTGTGCACTCCAGCAGCAGTCTGAGATTGCGGCAAGAACATACTCCAACCTTTTCCTTCCCAGCCGCGAGCAGCCATCTGTAGGCTATGGAGAGGCTCGATTTCAGCTGACCAACCAAAAAACTCGAGCAGCTTTCCTTACCCTTTGGGAATTTTATTGCTGGTTGGATTTATCACGTCCACCCTGAGGCTGAAACAGGGTCTGGGGATTCGGGTTAATTGACCCAGGGTCCACTTGGATCTATATTTGAGGTGGTTGCATCTTAGCTTGTTGCCCTTCCAATAGATTCACCTCAACCTATGAATCTTTCCTTTTTAATCCATCCTTATTCCGCCAAAGCCACTTCTCATATGTAATGGAGATGTCCCCTTAATTGAGGTGGAGATTTCACTAGCTGTCGCTGAACTAGGCCAATTCCCAGATTCCCATGAGAATGGCTCAATCAGTACAAATGGGCTTTGAGATCATACAAATCACTGGTGCTTCGGTATACGGAACAATATGAATGTTATTAGAATTATAACTGCGGATGAGGGAAAGTACATATTTGATATGATGAAATGGGATGCCTTGTTTTCTTGTGTGTACAGAATCATCTCCTTTGTTGGCTGCTCAGAGATACTAACTAAAGATAGAAACGAAGACCTAGCTTCGAAATGCATTAAACCAACCGATCATTACAGGGGGATTTCTCAGGTGCTTGCCAGTCATTTCACTGGCCACTTGGTGAAGCGATTCAGAATCCAAATGGGTTGTTGTTGCCGCCTACGCCTGCAGTAAACGATTGTTGTTGGCGGAAGGGCTGGTTGAATTCCGAGCCAAAGTTGTGACCTCCCATTGGGTTGTTTCCGTTCATCCCGAACTGAGTCTGAAATGCGGACGACTGCTGTTGTTGCTGCTTCATTATATCGTTGAGTGACGGCTTAGATTGACTTGACCCATGAGTTCCAGTCGACAGAAAAGGGTTTTTGCTGACAGTTTGGCCAAAGCCAGCACTGGAAGCTGCATGGGGCTCAATTTCAATCAAGGAGTTGTTTGGTGGTATTTGCTGTTGACCACCCCCAAATGCGTCCTATTGAAAATTCAACCAGGTCAGAGTCAATGCCACATAGATGATGTTTCTTTAATCTTACGTCTGAGCTTGGCCCATGTGCGAAATTAAATGGGTCGTTGTTGTCCATGGCTGGTGCGGAGTGTTGATAGAAGGGGTTGGGGTTAGGGTTGTGTTGTGGTTGATATTGGTCATATCCAAAGCTGGGTGCTGATCCACTAGGTCGAAAGAAAATTTAGTACTGATACTATCGTTTCACCCATTAACTAAGAGGCTTACATGATGTTTCCAGATATATCATTGCTTGGAGCAAATGCTGGTGGCTGTGGTTGAAATACTGCATCATTGAAAGGCTGAGTGGAGTGTTTCGGTGTTCCAAACGGATTATTTGGGTTGCTCGTAATCTGTCCCGTATAGCCCCCATTTCCTATTGAGTCATAGCCATTGCTCATACCATAACTGTTATTATTCTGGAGCGGGGTAAATGGGTCAAACAAGTCATTGTTTGCTCCAGAATAGTGATCGGGGTTTCCGAATACATCGAATTGTTGCTGAGGTTGATAGGTATTTCTAGCGAAGAGAAGTGCGGTCAGTGCAATGTCTCATCCATGTATGACAGGAGCGTGTATACATATTGTTCTGTACTGCGGGTATGTCATTCAGCATGATTAGCTCGTTGGTTTCTGCTGCATTATGATTACTCTGGGCGAAGGCCTCTTTCTTGCTTAACTCGATAGCTCTCTGAATATCCTCGTCGCTGGAGAAAGAGACATTACCATCACTGCCTTGGGTCTCGTAAAGCAACGATAACTCATACCTCGATTTAAGTCGCATCTCATGCTCAGCTGCTGATCTTTTACTTTCTTCAATGGCAAGCTGCAGGTCCCGATCTTCAGCCTGGTCAAGTCCGCTTAGGTCCTGGTTCGAATTGCGAGATGGATAGGGTCCGTATCTGGAAAGATCGCTATTTGACCCACCGTCCATACGGTTCTGCATAGTGGAGCGGTTGCTTCTTTCTTCTCTGAGCCGACTTTCGTCGGATAGTAATGCTATAATGTCCTTGGCCTTTTGTCTAACTACAGATGACGAAAAAAATGTCGGTCCACGGTAGTAGGATTCTTTGATGACAGCCCACATACCATTGAGTCCTTGGTCTTTGCCGTGTTCGTCAATGTACTGGAACTCTTTTAGGGTTTTCACTATGTAGAAATTGTCCCTTGCGTATGCGACCACGTTTTGTGAGCCTGAGTGAAGGCAATAATCTAGCAGAGTCAAGGCCTAAGCACCTTCCGATTAATTATCGATCTACCCAATGGGAGGCCTGTGGATTTATCCAAACCTTAAATACATGGCGCCAGTTTTTCCCCTTGTCGTTTAGACGCTTATCAATCATGTCCATAATCTCTTGGAAATAGTGACTACAATGATGGGAAGGTGGTAAATACAGTTGAACGTCTAGGTCTTCTTTCGAAGAGATACTCTGTGTAGGTCAAGGCAGTTGATTAACTACGCTGAGCTGTTACAACGAGTAGAAAAATAAACCGCCATCCTGGTACTTACGGGTCAAATGTGGCACGAGCGATCTCGCTCATCTGACTTCCTGAGGGACCCCAAGGATCGTTGGAGGTAGCTTCACGAACTTTCGCTTGGATTTCTGAATAGCCTCGTGTCATATTTTTACTGAAAGTAGGGTTAGCAAGCACAAAGGGGCATCGAGCTTTGGGGGAACATACACTGTGCGGAGTGCACCTTTTGCCATATACTTGGACATGATGAGAGGTGTGGGCAGTCAATGAAGAGAACAAAGTGGGTTGTTGGTTGAATAATGGCGAATATGGTCAGAAGAAGTATGGAATAAGATATTTATTGGAATCTCGAGGCATCGATTGTCCTTCCATTTGGCCAGATTGAGCATCAATTCACGGTTCCCATAAATGGATTAATGAAGCGGTCACTGCATACGAGGGTTGACGTTTCTTATTTTAATGATCGGATTTTGGTTTGGCATGTTTCTATTCGGGGCTTAATTAACCTTATTTCTGCCAAGAACGGAGTTTCATCCAGTGCGCACCAAGACGACGAATATTCCTGTCTTCACTGGAGCCCATCTAGAGTAGGATTCAACCGGGATCCTCCATGAGTGACCACAGAAAATTCCAAACTCCCGATGCAACAGTATGCATGGTGAAGCAAGCCAGCAATTCGTTTCCAGAGGATATTTACGTCCGGTTGGGTGGGATGAGTCACGAATCCGGAATTTCTCCGTGGATGACGATGGCTTCAATTGAGGCAGGGGATTTGTGAAATGGTGGATACTTTATTTGACGGTCTTGAATCGCCGCGATATGCGTGAATTATTGTGTACACAGAAGGAAAGTTGTATAGAAGTAAAACATATATATCAAGGGATGGAGTCCACGGCCTTCTCAGAGTGCCTGGAAATGGGGTGCTTTACATCATCCCGCCCATGCCGCCCATGCCGCCCATACCTCCCATGGCCGCGGGCTTGTCCTTCTCTGGTGCATCAACAATCATGCATTCGGATGTGGTCAACAGAGAGGCTACACCGGAGGCGTCCACCAAGGCAGTTCTGACCACCTTGACGGGATCGAGGATACCCTTGGTGATCATATCGGTAAATTCTCCGACTGCGGCGTCGTAGCCTATGTTGAAGGTATTCCCGTGTTCTTCCAAAAGCTTTCCAACAACAACGGAGCCTTCCTCGCCGGCATTCTCGACAATGGTCTTGCAGGGACGAAGGCAGGCCTGACGAATGATGTTGATCCCAAGTTTTTGATCGAAGTTGGCCGGCTTCAAAGCGTCCAAGCACTTGGTGGCCTTGAGGAGGGCAGTTCCTCCACCAGGGACGATACCTTCCTCGACAGCGGCACGAGTCGCGTTGAGGGCATCGACGAACCGATCCTTCTTCTCACCAACCTCTACTTCGGAAACTCCGCCAATTTTGATAACTGCCACACCGCCGGACAGCTTAGCAAGGCGGTCTTGCAATTTCTCTCTCTCGTATTCGGAGACGCCGCTCTCGTTCATGGTAGCACGGATTTGCTCGCAACGTTGGGCGATTCTCTCCTTGGGACCGTCACCATTCATGATGATGGTGTCTTCCTTGGTAATGGTGATGGATCCTGAAGAACCGAACAGCTCAGGGGTGGCCTTCTCGAGCTTTATATCCAATTCATCGGAGAATACGGTTCCACCAGTAAGAGTGGCAAGATCGCCAAGGATGGATTTGCGGTTATCACCGAAGCCGGGGGCCTTGACAGCAGCGACCTGGATCTGGCCTCGAAGCTTATTCAAAATACAAGCAGCAAGAGCCTCGCCGTCGACATCTTCGGCTACGATCAAGAGAGGGCGACGCTGCTGGGCAGCGGTCTCAAGGGCGGGAAGGACATCCTGGATGGCTGAGATCTTTTTCTCCGACAAGAGCACCAAAGGTTTCTCGAATTCCACCTTTTGGGTCTTGGTGTCGGTGATGAAGTAGGGGGAGATGAAACCACGGTCGAAGCGCATACCTTCGGTAATCTCGAGTTCGTCCTCAATAGTCTTTCCCTCCTTACAGGTGATGACTCCTTCTTTGCCGACCTTTTCCATGGCTTGGGCGATCAGGTTTCCGATCTCTTTGTCTCCGTTGGCCGAAATGGTGCCAACCTGGGCCACCTCCTCGGAGGTGGTGATGGCGCGGCTGTTATTCTTCAAGAAGTCAACAATCGCATCGACGGCAAGTTGAACACCGCGACGAAGGTCCATAGGGTTGCAACCAGCCGCGACATTTTTGACTCCTTCCGAGAAAATGGCGCGAGTCAAGACGGTGGCGGTGGTGGTACCGTCACCAGCGGCATCATTAGTTTTGCTGGCAACATCCTGCACCAACTTGGCGCCTAGGTTTTCGAATTTGTCTTCGAGGATAATGCTCTTTGCAACGGTCACACCATCTTTGGTAATCTTAGGACTGCCAAAGGGTTGTTCGATCAGAACGTTTCGCCCTTTGGGACCAAGTGTGACAGCGACAGCCTTGGCAAGTGTCTCGACACCGCGAAGAAGAGAGGCTCTTCCCTCGATCCCGAATTGGAGCTCTTTGTGGGAAGAGTAGAAACGGAGGGCTGAAGAGGGGCGGGATAGAGGAGATTTGGCAATGGTTTGAACGGTTTTAGCACTACGGAACATGTTGGTTACTAAAGAAGAGTGTGAAGAGGCCAATAACGGTTCACTGGGGAGATGCCAAAAATATATAGATTCTAATATCCGGGCCGCACACCAAGCCCGAAAACCAGAGAAATTTTTCCTGACGTCTGCGTCAATCAAGAGAAGCTTTTGGAACAAGTGATTAAACCCTTTTCGGCATGGCAGTCAGGTTTCACCAGGAGTGTGGCTAGAGGCTGGACGGTAGTTGGCCTAATTTGGGTGGATAAATTCGACTGCAAATACTGCCGGTGAGGGGGTGTGTCAGGGTGGGCCAAAGGCAATCAGGGCCCAAGCACTTCGTTGATTGCCCGTTGCATCATCCAGGAAGTGTCATTGGTTATTGGCAGCCTGCGGTTTTTGCATAACTGATTGGCAAATCGTTAATCTATTTACAATTGTCTATACCTGCTGATTGACATGATGGACCCCAGTGAGGCCAGAGAGCTATCCTGGCACCCCAAATTCACCTGGTCTCTATTGGTGATGCGCATCTTGGTTGAGCTCAATTCATATCTTATAACCTGCGCCATTCCAGCCATTCATTCTTACTAGAGGTGTCTCTAGAAATCACTACCAACCACTACTCTGCGGACTTTGCATATCAATTATACTATTCCTTTTCTTGATCCTGTCCAAGGCTGAGGGGTAGATGCTGAGCAGAAAATCCCATTGGATTTTATATTTCTCACAGTACCAAAAATTATTGCATATAGACTGTGTTATAGCTATTGGTATTAGGTGTTCAGACAAATACGCCAAGTATTTGATAGTCCGCTATGAAATGAGTCAATGTCCCTTCTCCATTCATATAGTGGAAACTCCACTCAAGCTAACTTAGCCTAATTGTTAAAGAAGAACTCCTCCCTGACTGATATTGATTAACTATGTTGCCGTATTTCCATGCCTACCACATTCATTCCTACCCTACCAAAGATCACATACTTGGAATTCATATGATATTCTAGTGGTATTTTGATGGTATTTTACTTCTATTGAGCTGGTTTGTTTCCTTCAATTTTACAGTTCTGAATAAATGTAGAAGTAGTGAGTATCTTATTATCTGTTGTAAGAGTCTTGGAGATATTGGAAGTGACTTGGCGGACAAGCAGATTATGTGGTTTTCACTTAATGATTTATTGAATATAAAAGTAGTATTTATACTTTTACATGGTCTTGGCATTACAAACACATAGAATAGGTTAAGGAAGGTCCCAAGAGCATGTGCGCAAAGTTTGGGGCTGTTTGGACAACATGAGCATTTTCATGTTCTGGGTAAATATTCTAAGTAAATCCCAACAAGGAATTTGGTCAGTATTCTCTAGGATTTAAAGGTAATGATCTAAGTGACTAAGTTAGGTGAATATTTAGGTGCAAATTGCAAATTTTTACAACATTATCAAGTATGACTTGAATGCTACTCAGCCTAGCCTCCTACTAAAAAGTATGTCTTCTGTCTGCCAAATAGCCAGAGCTTAAGATACTTGGAGCTGTAAATTTAGAGAAGCTTAGAACTCTGCTGGTCTTTAGTCATATTCTTTCATTAGGCCTCAGTTGGACTGGCTGCAAGCTTTATACTTGTACCTGAATATATGAGCTACCTTAATTGCTTCTATGATAGTTTATGAACTGTACCAGTCATAGATTATACTTCAAAATCATTTTCTTCATTTTTTGCACTCTTTAACAATGGGTATTCTGTTATTAGATTGTATATATACCTAAATATAGGACTAGGCACTCACTTAACTTGGTCACTTGAACCATAGTCTACAAATACTACAGGTTGCTGATAGAAACTCCTTCTTGGGATTCACTTGAAATATTCTCACAAAAACATCAGGGACATGGAACATGTAAAGTGTCAAAGTTATGCTAACAGCCCAGCACTCTGCACACAGCTTCTAGGTGTTGCAAGCCATGTGACTTCATCTTTTGTTATAAGAGCTTTGGAGGTATTGGAAGTGATTGAGAGAACTAATATATTTTGTAGTATTCATTAATGATTTATTGAATGTAAAACAGTATCTATACCTTTACATGGTATTGGAATAGCAAGCATTTGCAATATGTCTAAGAAGGCCCCAAGAGCATGTGCACCAGGTATGGGGCTGCTTGGACAACTTTGAGAAACTTCATGTATTTTAGGTGAATTCCAACAAGTAGTTTCTACCCAGATCCTGTATTATTTATAAACCATGATCTAAGTGACTAAGTTAAATGAGGACTTAGTCTTATCTTTAGACAAACATCATGTTCCAGTTACCTGATGTTTGTTGTAAGTGTCTTGGAGTTATTGGAAGTGATTGTGAGAACAAGTGGATTATGTGGTTTTCACTTTATGATCTACTGAATGTAAAAGTAGTATTTATACTTTTACATGGTCTTGGCATAACAAATACATAGAATAGGCTCAGAAAGGTTCCAAGAACATGTGTGCAAGGTTTGGGGCTGTTTGGTCAACCTTGAGAATTTTCATGCTCTGGGTACCTGATATTTTGGTGAAAATATTCCAAGTAAATCCCAACAAGGAATTTAGTCAGTATTCTATAGGATTTGAAGATAATGATCTAAGTGGCTAAGTTAGGTGAATATTTAGGTGGGATTACAAATTAATACAACACTCCCACTCAACTAAATGCTCATACTGACTGGTCCTAATCTTGACGTAAGATACTCAATGGAATGCTAAGAAAGCATCTCAAGAATAGCAGAAACTATCAGAGGCAGAAGAGCCAGGGTGCAATGGCTAAAAGCCAGCTGCTTCCTCAGGAGCCTGTTACAAGCAGGGCCAAAAGCTCTAAATAAGTGTCAAAGAAACATCAGGTAGCTGAAATAGCGCCAATAAGGGAAGAGCAGGTAGATACAGATGCACCAGTGCAATATTTATCAAGCAAAAGGGGTAGTTCCAATCAAGAAGTACCTAGAAGTGATATGAGCCTGCAGCTTCCTCAGGAGCCCATCACAAGTAAGGCTGAAAGCTCAAAACAAGTGGCAAAGAGATGTTAACTTACTAGAAGAGTGCTAATTGTTGTAAAAATTCGTATTTTCCACCTAAATATTCACCTAACTTAGTCACTTAGATCATCACCTTCAAATCCTAGAGAATACTGACCAAATTCCTTGTCGGGATTTACTTAGAATATTTTCACCAAAATACCAGGTACCCAGAACATGAAAATTCTCAAAGTTGTCCAAACAGCCCCAAACTTTGCACACATGTTCTTGGGACCTTCCTTAACCTATTCTACGTGTTTGTAATGCCAAGACCATGTAAAAGTATAAATACTACTTTTACATTCAATAAATCATTAAGTGAAAACCACATAATCTACTTGTTCTCCAAATCACTTCCAATATCTCCAAGACTCTTACAACAGGTTATGAGCCCCGAGCTGTCACTCTCTGCAATGTCTACTACTGCTATTACTGGAATTTTTCCCTCTGCTGAAAAGTTGGATGGATCTAACTACCAAGTGTGGAAGGTGAAGATGAAGATGCTGCTACAAGAAAGAGGCCTTTGGGATATTGTCATGGGAGAAGAATGCCCTCCTAAAAACGTGGGAGAGGAAGCCTTGAAGTACCAGAAGAAAGAACAAAGTGCCTTTAACTGCATTTGCCTTAATGTCAAGGACAAATTGCTAATTCAATGCTCAAGAGCAAAAACGGCAAAGAATGCCTGGAAAGCATTAGAAGACACCTACCAGTCATGTTCA
Organism: Basidiobolus meristosporus CBS 931.73; assembly: GCA_002104905.1. Taxonomy (NCBI): domain Eukaryota; kingdom Fungi; phylum Basidiobolomycota; class Basidiobolomycetes; order Basidiobolales; family Basidiobolaceae; genus Basidiobolus; species Basidiobolus meristosporus. The sequence continues at coordinate 146,307 of MCFE01000014.1, read as the reverse complement.
GCTGCCAAGAAAATGTATCTGAGAAGAAAATTCTTTACTACAAAGATGCTGCCAGGAGAAGAAATGAAAAATCTAATTAACAGAATTACCCTGCTGGTAGATGAGATGGAATCTGTGGGCATACCAACTACTGATGAGGATGTGATAGTTACCATCCTGAATAGCCTGACAGACGAGTTTCAGGGCCTTGTATCAGCCCTAGAGTCCAGAACTGAAGATTTGACCTTAAATTACGTATATGGAAGGCTCCTGGATGAAGAATTAAGAAAATCAAGCGCCAATAAGAAGGAAGAAGAAAATGCTTTAATAAGCAATGATAACCAACAAAGGAGGTACCCAAGACCCTACAAAGGCAACAGCAACCTATTTTGCAACTACTGCAAAAGGAAAGGACACACATCAGACCGATGTTTCAAAAAGAGAGATTATCAGCAAAAGAAGCCTGAATATGGAAATGCTGTAACAACTGAAGATAGACTATTCATATCTGCACTAAATATGACCACAAACAAGGATTCTCAGACGTGGTATATTGACTCTGGAGCTTCTCAACACTTTACACACCAAAAAGAACTTTTTACCCAATATCAAGAAATTCCAATTAAGAAGGTTTTCATGGGTGACGATAGAACACTTGATGCAGTGGGAGAAGGAACTATCCAAGTAAACCTTAGAAGCAGTGAAGGAAGCCATACACTGACCTTTAAAGAAGTACTCTATGTACCAGAAATAGCCAAGAACCTACTCTCTGTAAGCAAGGCCACAGCAGAAGGACTCAGTTTCAGTTTTGACAATTCTGGATGCAGGATCACTGATCAAAATGGTGCCCATATTGCTTCGGGCATCAGAGATCAGAACCTATACAAGTTGACTTATATTCCATCATATCTGGAAGCCAATATAAGTAACTTAAATGAAGAAACACCAATGCTTTGGCACAGGAGATTTGGACACATCAATTTTGATTATTTGCGTAAAATGATCAAAGATCAGCTAATTTCTGGAGTGAAAATTGATCCCCCAGCTATTTTGGAGCACTGTGAAGCCTGCATATATGGGAAACAAGCCAGACAACCGTTCAAGAGCTCTGGGTTAATCAAAACTAAGAAAAAATTAGATCTAATTCACTCAGATCTGTGTGGACCTATGCAAAATTTATCCTTAGGCGGGATGAAGTATTTAATCACTTTTATTGATGATTATACAAGATACACATGGGTCTACTTCATGGAGAGAAAGGAAGAAGCTCTGTCTAAGCTCAGGGAGTTCAAAGCCATGGTGGAGAGAGAAACTGGTGAAAAAATCAAGAAAATACGCTCTGACAATGGTGGAGAATATACCTCAAAACTCTTCATCCACTTCTGCAAAATTCATGGGATAAAGCAAGAGACTACTGTACCATACTCCCCACAGCAAAATGGAGTAGCAGAACGAGCTAACAGATCAATAATTGATATGGCAAGATCTATGATCCATGATCAAAAATTATCCTATGATTTTTGGGCAGAATCAGTTGCCACTGCTGTATATCTTAAAAATAGGAGTTATAACAGAATACTTCGTGATTCTACTCCATTTGAAGCATGGTATGGATACAGACCAAGTGCAGAACATCTAAGAATATTTGGGTGTACAGCATATGCCAAAAAACTGGCCGGAAATCAGTCAAAATTTGAGCCAAAAAGTGTAAAATGCATATTTTTGGGCTACTGCAATGAGAGTAAGGCATACAGACTCTACAATACCGAAGCAAAGAAGCTGATCAAGTCCAGGGATGTGTTGTTTGATGAAAATTCAAAATTTTCACAAAAAATGACATCAGATGATGACGAAAATTTGATCTCAAGTCCACCAATTGTCAGGATTGAATCAGAGCAAAACAATGAAAATTTTTTCACTCCAGAGGACTCTACAACCGTGGTTCAGCCAGAATCAGTGCCCAGGAATATCCCAGAAGTGATCATTCCAGTATCAAATGCCCGGAGATCCAATCGGACAAGAAATAGCCCAAATTACTATATCAATGAGGGTACAAACTTAGCCTATGCCTATTCAGTCCATGTTGATGAACCCCAGACTGTAAAAGAGGCCCTAAATAGTCCTCAGACGAAGTTTTGGAGATCTGCAATGACTGAGGAATATCAGGCACTGATGGAAAATCAAACTTGGGACTTAGTCAAATTACCAATCAACCAAAAATCAATTGGATGCAGATGGGTCTTCAAGACAAAATACAAGGCTGATGGTACAATTGAAAGATACAAAGCAAGACTTGTAGCCAAAGGATACTCTCAAACAAAAGGACTTGACTATACTGAGACCTTTGCACCGGTAGCCAAGTTTAATTCCATCAGATTAATATTGGCTATTGCAGCCAAATATAAGTTTTTTATTCATCAAATGGATGTAAAAACTGCATTTTTGAATGGAGAACTTGATGAGGACGTGTATATGGACCAGCCTGATGGGTTTGTTGACCAAGATAACCCCCATTTGGTCTGCAAGCTTAAAAAGTCACTATATGGTCTCAAACAATCACCAAGAGCCTGGAATTGCAAGATAGATTCTTATTTGGAATCTTTGAGTTTCAAAAGGAGTAATGCTGACTATAGTATATACTATAAGCCAGATAGAGCAAATCCAGTTCTATTAGCTCTATATGTGGATGATCTTATTATAGCCGCCAATAACCTAGAAACATTGGAAGAGACTAAATCCAGCCTATCTAAGGAGTTCAAGATGTCCGATCTAGGAGAACTTAGTTACTACTTAGGGATTAAGTTCTCCATAGACAGAAGTACCCAGACTATTACCCTAAGCCAATCCAAGTATATTCAAGATATACTAAAGAAGTACAAATGGAAGACTGCAAACCGGCAGCTACCCCAATGGAGACAAACCTTAACTTGGTCAAAACTCAACCAAATCAAGAGAGCTTGGTGCCATCTGAAAGCCCTGACTTTCCTTATCAATCTATGGTCGGCAGTCTGATGTATATCATGCTTGGAACACGTCCAGATATCTCATATTCAGTGGGAGTTGTCAGCCAACATAATCAGAATTATGGATCTGATCATATTGCAGCAGTTAAGCGGATTTTTAGATACCTAAAAGGAACTGCTGATATCTGCTTAAGATACACTTATAAGGATTCAGAACAGGATCTTGTGGGATACTCTGATGCTGATTGGGGACGAAATTTAGAAGACAGAAGATCCACCACAGGATATACCTTTCTTTACTGTAAAGGAGCCATTTCATGGAACTCAAGAAAGCAACCAACCGTAGCACTTTCTACTACAGAGGCAGAGTATATGGCAGCCTGTGAAGCTACAAAAGAAGCAATGTGGTTAAGAAAGCTCTTTACAGATTTAGGCCTATGTCAAAAAACGCCTATTACTTTATTTCAAGATAATCAAGGATGTATACAATTAGGTAGAAATCCAACTTTTCATGCTAGAACCAAGCACATAGATATTAGACATCATTTCATACGTGAAGCTATAGAGAATAACTTAGTTAGCTTAGTTTACTGTCCTACAGATGAAATGATTGCAGACATATTTACCAAACCATTAGCTAGAGACAAGTTTGAATATCTTAGGTCAAAATTAGGACTAGTCAGTATGAACATTTAGCTGAGTGGGAGTGTTGTAAAAATTCGTATTTTCCACCTAAATATTCACCTAACTTAGTCACTTAGATCATCACCTTCAAATCCTAGAGAATACTGACCAAATTCCTTGTCGGGATTTACTTAGAATATTTTCACCAAAATACCAGGTACCCAGAACATGAAAATTCTCAAAGTTGTCCAAACAGCCCCAAACTTTGCACACATGTTCTTGGGACCTTCCTTAACCTATTCTACGTGTTTGTAATGCCAAGACCATGTAAAAGTATAAATACTACTTTTACATTCAATAAATCATTAAGTGAAAACCACATAATCTACTTGTTCTCCAAATCACTTCCAATATCTCCAAGACTCTTACAACACTAATAAGCAACAAGATGGCACAAATGGATACACTAGTGCAGCATTTATCAAGAAGAAGGCATACTTCAGTAAAAGTAGCACTCAGACAATGTAGCAGTGGTTGACTTGACAGTGATAAAGGATAAGGTAAAGGGAAAAGTCTATCCAAGCCAGTGACAGAGAAGCGTAAGAAAAGAACAACAGTTCTTGCCAATTAGTGCCTTATGCATGCAACAGGCTGAATCCCATCATAGCTAAGAAGCATTAACAACAAGACAGAAGCTGTTTTCTCAAGAGTAGGAAGTGCTGCCACATAAGCTACACTCCAGTGGGGTGGATGAGCTTGCAGAGAAAGGCAATTTGTCTACCACTGCCTCCATGTCCTCCATTGTGGACAGAGTGGAGATCCCACAGGCAGACAAAGCAACAACATTAAGAACTCTAAAGACTTTTGCTATGCATACAGTGGAGTTTTGGGGCAATGACAGGCAAAGCAAAAGGATGCATTACTTCTTCAAGAGCAGTGCTCAAGAGAATGCACCTGAATATTGCCAGGATTTATTGCAAGGACTGGCAGATGAGGTTCTAGACCTTGCAGTGCTGGCTGAAAGCCTGGATATATGGGAATCAGTGAATGAAAAATGGCATAAAGCTGTAGGATTTCTACCCAATCCCTATGCAAATCTCAAACTTGAGAATTCTGGGGAGCAATTTTTCTAAATAGTAGACTTGTTCCGTTGGATAGTGCCACATAGTGCCAGCCGGTTTATATTGCCGGATCGATCTGGCACTCTACGGCACTATCTGGCACTATAATTTCTACCATGATGCCAGTGGTATGATACAGTTACTGGTAATTTTACTCAATCTTACTTATGTTGCTCAGAATAGTGCTTTCCTTGCTTTATTTACTCTTCATAATGCTCCAGACACATTTCTCTCAGTGGATGTCTTCTTGTATGAACATACTGTGCATTGATAAGTATCTTAACTATTTTACCTATTCTGCTGTTTTCTCCTATATATGACTTTCCTCTGTATTTACCTGCCAATATGCTGAATCTCTTCAGATATCCAAATGTGTGCTCTACCCTTACTCTGAAATGATTAAATATCTCATTGTAGAGCTTCTGCTTCCTGCTAAGCACACCATTCCTTGGCTTCCTATAAGCTGTAATACATCCTAATCTCTGACAATCCTCTCCTATATAGGCCAAGTCTGCCATACATTTCTCCCCTCTACTGAATTCAGGATGATTCTCTACCCAGGGTGCTTTGTCATGCCTACTTCCAGCAAATGGCCCACTAAACCAGATGATGTTACCCTCAATGTCAGACAGTGCTTGAAACTTCACACAGTGTGCCTTGTACTTGCCAGAATAAAAGTGCCTCTGCCCTCTAGAAGGTCTGTTAATCCTCACTGGGAAGGTATCCAAAATACTCCTGATATGGAACCTGTTGCTGAACACTCTGGGATATGGAAGTCTATTGGAGCTTCTGAACCTAGTATTCCAAGCTTGCTCTAAGTCATTCATACCCTCTGCAAGGTGGTTCTCCATTGCTGTCAGCTGGGAATGAAAGCTTCTAGGACTTTTGTTGCCATGGATGGTGGGATGAAACCTTGTAGGGCAATAGTTCTTGTAATAGCAGAGAAGCTTAACAAGGGATCTCCTTGAGTAGATTGGGGTTGATGGTCCACAGTACTTGGAATAGATCTCCTCCAGTGTGTCAAAAGGAAATCCAGTGGTAGTGATGGGATTGATGAGAAAAGACCATTCAGATGAGTAAGTCATATTAAAATTGATGGATGATTGTATGGAGGCGGTTTGAATCGATTCGGCACGATCTGCGTTATTTATCTGATTTTTAACACATTATGGTTAAATCTCCATCAATTGCCATGTATCCTATCATTATGTCGCAAAAATCATCCGCAAACAATGCCTTGGTACTTTTATTGATGCTTTAATCATAGGTCTATAATCAAATAGGAAATCTGCGATTGATGTGATCTGATCCGTGTCAACGCGATCCAAGATGCATCATGCATAATATATGGAAAATTCAACAATCAGTTTAGTTTTCATATATATTTCATATAAGACCAGGTTGATGCCAATATACTGCTGTATAAGTATCCAAATCCGTTGCTATGGTCCCCATACCAAGCCTCAACTCATCTTTAGTACAACCCAGACAAAACCCATCCCCCAGCTCACAAGCGCGGTCCGGACCAGAAAAGTCGATGTCAGATCCGTTCGAGTTCTCACCAAATGATTTTAGTATGGCCCAAGTGTCTATGATGAGCCTTCATACAGATATTTGGGCACTACTGATTAATCTAGCAGAACTAGATACCTCAGAGAGTCAACAAAGATGGAAGAATTTGAGTAGAAAGCTGTGGCATGAGTTCTACATCAAGATGCCAGCCGATGTATGTAAAAAGATATATAACAAGACAAGTATTGAAATCAAGAATGAGCTGAGAGTGAGGGGATTTGACAAGGAAGCCGCGCGGGAACGATTTTGCGCGCAATTTGCACAGTACAGGCCGGACGCATCTGTTCATGCCTCAACTTTGGGAACCAAAGAGATTTTGAATGAGTTTTTGCCTCAAATGACTAATGTACTACGTGATATATTAGTAGAGCTAAGTGGCTTCCGAGAGCAATATACACAGGACTCATCCAGGCAACAGCTCCAAAGTATCAGACAGAGGGTAAGTGAATACCTTGAGGAATCAGATGGTGAGCTTCAGGAGGAAGAATACAGACCACAAGCAACATCGTCGAGATCGCACCAGCACGCCTCGCTGGATTCCCTACCATCTCTTGCAACCACAGCGCGCCGGCGCACGTCAGTCCAGACCACGCCAACACCCTTTACCAGAACGCCCTGCGTTGGGTCAACACGCGCGCTTCAGAGCAAAACTACCAGAACTTGCCAAACTGCTCATTTAGACACAAGTCCATTGGAGCGGACCAAGTCGCGTCAACATGCGGCATCACATTGAACTCAGCCAAGGGCCATCTCAACGCGTCAAGGCGCGACTGCGCGTGCCGTTTTGCCTGACCATCAGCAAGTTACTTCTGGTGAACTGACTGATGATGACCAACATGAAGTGACTCAACCACCAGAGCCCTTGGCAAGTAAAAGAACGTGTCAGCGCGTGGCACTACAGGCCGGTTCAGTTGGTTCAGTTGGTTCAGTTGGAGCAATTCAGCGCGGCCAAGCTGCAGCATCACACTCATCAACTAGGAGGCAAAATACTGACTATGAATATACAAGTAGCCAAGATGATAGTCAGCCAGGAAGTAGTATAGGTGTGCAAAGTGAGTCACTACCAAATGCTTCAGTAGTAATCCCTGTGAGAAAAAAACCCAGGAGAAGATGATGCGATTGCTTTGAATCGCTCACATTTGTAATGATCCCAACAACCCTTTTTTTTTGCGATCCAAATTGAGCCATTGCAAATCAGTGATCATCAAATTTTTGATATAAGTAATATCAAGGTCGTCTCACATTTGAGACAGAACCCCTATAAATAAACACCCTGCATATATATACGTCATCTGTAATACCAGTGCAGCTATTGGATCTGTTTTGCACCTACACGATCGCTTGCGTGCTGGCTATGACACCTTGCCCAATCACTAGGATCAGGGATTTACTTGCTCAATGGGCAAAATGGGATATTTGATGGCAAATCAGGTAGCTTTTTCAGTAGTCAATGAGCCAATTGGGGGCTGCCAGCTTCAGGATACTTTGGACCAATTAACCACTGAGATACCGTCCAATTGGAGTGAGGGTAACCAAAATGGTAAGTATCAGTGTAGTTTATAGTGTGATACACATTTATTTCCATTTACATTAAAGAAACATATCCAAATACCGGATTTTACCTGCCATTATAGCGGTATCCGATTGCGCACGTGATGCAAGCATTACAAGTTGGCGCGATCATCCACGCCAACCTCATCGTGTCAGATTGTGCCATAGTGTGCGAGATCGTCCCGCATAGTGCAAAATCGTCCAAGAATGATCCTGCCTTCTGGTAGCTATAATATTGCGCCCGATTGTTCTTTGCAACCGCGGATCGCGCCGCGCGCCCTGGCACGGTACAATGGAACAAGTCTAGTGCTTGTATTGTTAGTCCTAATGGCACCAATACCTCTTAGTCATGGGATTTAATTTTTGTGACAGCTTTTGACATGACCATCACAGTTATTTTTCATAGGGGTTCTCCAGAAGTAACTTGCAGATGGTCAGGTGTAACTGCATCCACAAGTGGAACACGACTTATTGGCATGGCCTTTTGAAGAGGGTGTACACTTGGTTGGCAGTCACCCGTTGTTGGTAACATGTTTTTGCTTCTTCCAAGACATATTGTAGTTCTTCTGTAGAAACTGTGGCGCAATCAAGGCGCTTTTGTACTTGCCTCATGGTTTCTACAGAGTCCGCAGCGGTTTCTTTGGCTTCTTGGAGTTGGACTTTGTACTGGTTCCTGAGTTGTCCTACGGTAAACCACTGTAATAGTTGTAACACAGCAACTTGGTGGATCGCATGGGTTAACTGGCTGGTGTATTTAATCTGTTTGCGTATCTTCTCTAAGATGGTTCCTTCTTGGAAATGCGGTTCAAGATGTTCGCAAATTTCTTGGAGGAGTCTTTCAATTGGGAGTTCTACTTCTGGTGCTCTTGCTGCTTGTACCAGGTCTGCATATACCTCAACAACCATGGTACCTATCAATGGCAAGTATGCAACAAAACAGGGGGGCTCTTGAGGTCTTGTGAGGGCGCGACAGTTGATTCCTTGTGTCTTCTGTCTGACTGTGTCCAGTATGGATACAGGAATTAGTGCGGTGTCCTTCTCCTTAATGATCAAGGAACCTCCTCTTAGGTGGTATACGGTCTTCTTGGGTAGTATCTCCATGCTTTGTATCAGCATGGGTAACTTGTCTCGTCCCTCTCTAATTGTGTCTTGTATCAACGTGACTGCTCCGGCAAACAACTCTTCATAGATGGCTCTTGTCACATGTAATGCTTGTACTATATCTCTCAACACTTGCAGGTTGGTTTTGTTGTTGATATCATCTTGGTTCTTACTGGTGGGAAGGGTATTGCCAGTTTTGGGTGAACTGTTTCCTTTGGCACTTTCCATATGCATTCTTTTGTTCTCCCTTTTGGGCAAACTTCCTTGTGCATATCATTTGTGCCTATAGTGACTAAAATCTCCTCTAATAAACTTTGTATGTATCCCGTGTCTTCCTCTATCCTTGTCCTGATAATTGTTTAATCACACTTTGGTTTCAGTGATGATTGGTGGATCATCATGAAACGGTTTCAGATGGGCTGGCACTACGTTGCTGATTGTCTTGTTGTTCAGGGTAATGGTGTACTTTGGCCTGTGGTCCAAGCTAATGACGGTGCAAGAGCCAATCCATTGGGGTGTAAATTGTGGGCAAAACTTGAGGCCTGCAACGGTTTGATTGTACCACACTTTATTGCCTGGTTTCCACTTTTGCCCCATTAGTTTCTCATTTTAGGGTGGAGGGGGAAGGTACTTGTTGACATTTTTGAACACTTTTATGTATAGGTGGGCAATACGGTGTATCAGCCTTTCTACATAGTTGTTATGTGTCATCAAGGGGACACCTTCCATTGTCAATCCAGTTTCTTCACGCCACTTGGGCCTTTGTCTGTACAGAACTTTGTACAGGGAGAAACCTGTTGTTTTATTTGGTATCATACGCATTGCTAGGAGTGTTAGTGGGAGTAGCTTGGCCCATGATTGGGGTAGTTCCCAGTGGAGCTTCTCTAGTATGCGGCAACACATCTGGTTCATCCTCTCAGTTAATCTGTTGTCTGCGGGTGATACACGGCCGTGAAGACCTGTTTCACGCCCATCATTTTGCACAAGTGGGCCACAGTGTTGTTCAGGAAGGAGCCACCATTGATGGACAGGAGTATCTGAGGATATCCGTGCCGGCAGATGAGGTGTTCTAGAATGAATTGGGCGGTTGTCTTCTGGTCTTTATTTTGGACAGCTTGGGCTTCTACCCATTTTGAGATATAATTGGTAGCAATTATTATGTATTGTTCCCCTCTCTTTGTTTTCATAAAGGGCCCAACAAAGTCAATCCCTAACCAATAGAAGGGTAGGTCAAGCAGTATTGGTGCGGTTGTCCCTATCTTTTGACTTTGGTTAAATCTTTCGCAGGTGGAGCATCTTCATAGTGTATTCACAACATTGGTCATCATTTTTTTCCAATAAAACGTCTTTCTTAACATCTTGTATGTCATTAGAGGGTTAGCATGTCCTAATGACATATGTCTTTCTTGTATGATTTCTTTGCAGGCAGTTATTGGGGGTACCTCAACTCTGAACTGTCCTTGGAGGAACCATAATTGGTTTTCTTGTACTTTGTACTGGCACCATTTCTTTCAAAAGTCTCTCTTCTGCTTGTTTGTAACAACGTGTTTGGGATACTTCCCTCCTCTTTTAAAGCAGATTACATCTTTGTAGTCATTGCTGACGCGTACTTGGCAAACAGGATAGCAACTGAGGAAGTCTGCGTCCTGGTGTTTCTTGCCAGCGCAATGAATTACTTTGAAGTTGTATTCTTGTAGTTGGAGGGCCCAATGTGCTACTTGACTGGTAAAGTCTTTAGTTTTCATCAGCCAGACCAGTGTGCTGTGGTCTGTTACTATTGTGAATTGGCAACCATGTATGTATGTGTGGAATTGTTTAATTGAATAAACAACAGCCAGACATTCTATCTTGGTAACGGGGTAGTGATGTTTGTGTTTGTTTAACAAACAGCTCATGTAACCAATTGGGTGGAATTTGCCGGGTTGGTGGTATTGTCCCAGTACAGCGCCTATACCGGCAAGACTTCCATCACAGTTAATAAAAAATCTTGCATCCCAATTGGGAAAACGTAACACTGGCGGTGACGTCAGGCAAAGTTTCAGCTGATCAAATGCTCTCTTTTGAGGCTCCAACCATACAAAACACTGGCCTTTTTGCGTCAATTTGTATAGAGGGGCTGCTATCATTGCAAAGTTTTTGACAAAGCGGCAATAGTAGCCAGCTAATCCTAGGAATCCCAACACTGCATTAATATCCTTTGGTGCGGGTGTATCTTGAATGGCTTTCAGGAGTGAAGTAGATGGGTATATTCCATCTGCCAAGATCTTGTGGCCCAGGAACAACAATTTTGTATACAGGAAATGGCACTTCTTTGGATGTAGTTTGAGTTGGTTCTTGAGGAGGGCTGTTAGGATATGTTGCACGTTGTGTATATGTGCTTCTACATTGGGGGAATATACTGTGATGTTGTCCAGATACACAAGAGCGCATTCCCATCATAGATTTCCTAGCACCTTGTCAATCATCCTTTGGAACGTAGCGGGGGCATTGCACAAGCCAAAGGGTAGTCGGTTCCATTTGTATAATCCAAACAATGTTATAAAAGCGGTTTTGGGTCAATCTTCCACGGCTACTTCTACTTGCCAATACCCGGAGATTAAGTCAAGAGAGCTAAAATATTTAGCTCTGATTAATCTGTCCAACAGGTCATCTATTCACGGTAGTGGATACACATCCTTCTGGGTGACAGTGTTCAATTTTTGGTAGTCAATGCAAAAGCGTTGCTTTCCGTCTTTTGTTGGGACTATCTCTATGGGGGAGGCCCACGGAGACTGGCTCTCTGTAATGATGTTGTCTTTCAATAAAGTTTCAATTGTCTCTTTGATATAGTCTGTGTCAATTTTCAAGTTCCTATAGGCTTTTTGCTTGATGGGGTATTTGTCAGTGAGGTGGATTTGGTGATATACCCCAGGTATATGACCAATTATTTGGTTCTTAGAGAATACTCAGGCAAACAGGCATATTCCTTCTAGGAACTTGTCTTGTAATGCAGGCGGTAGACCGGGGTCCACATCTAGTTTGGGGAGTTCTTCTGGTTCCTTGTTTGTAGGTAGTCCTTGGTTGTTTCCGTCAACTTCCTCTAGGTTTAACAATGGTACTCCTCTAGGCAATGTCATCATGTGTCGCCCGTTGTTGACCACTAAGCACTTAAGACTTTGCATTTCAAATTTCAGTGGTATCCATACTTTACGGATCAAGATTCCTTCCAGTTGCTTGGATGCCTTTGCTGCGGTTATCATTCTTCCGCTCATCAAATAAGCTATTGGTGTCTCTAATGAGATCACCGTCTCACTGGCGGGTGGTATTTTTATCACCTTTTGTGTGATGATTGGAGACTGCAACGGTTTTACTTCTATGATTGTCACACTGTTGCTACACGCCTCACTCTCCTTGGTGATATGAATCAGTGGGATACTCTCAGTATCCCACCTGAGTTCAGATGCACTGTAAAGTATATCCATCTTATGTTGGATAAACCAACTCTTGCCAATGAGTAAGTTGTTGGCAGCAACAGGTAGAACCACAACATCTTGGTGTATTATCAAGTTGCCTAGCCGGATGGGGCAATTAGGCACCACACCTACCATTGTGTCTAGTTGGTCATTTGCTAGCCATACTGGGATGGTGTTGTTGGGGACTATGTCTAATTTTAGATGTTTTGCTAATGACTGTGACATGATCAACGTAGAGGATCCTGTGTTGATAAGGGCAAGAATCTCCTTATTTTCTATATGTACCTTTACGTATGTACCTTTATTCGGCTTTTGCAGGACCGTCTGGTTGACATGAAGGGTTGTTATCTCCTTCAATCCCTCTATCAGTTCCTTGACTAGAGCCAGGGCAAGTCCCAGTAAATTGGTTATTGGGAGGGTTGCCTTGGTTTGCTCCAGTACCTTCATTATGGGGAATAGGCCATGGGAAGACGTGCTAGCGTTCTTTGTCCATTTTAACACTTCTTCCCAAGGCTCATTCCGTACTTCTTCACCAAATTCCGCGTTCTTTCCTTTTGACGGAACCACTACTACAGGTTCCTTTGCCTCCTCTCTAGAAGCATCATGTTGACACTTCTTCTTCCGCACTTTGACTGTCCTGACCAGAGGGCTTAGATTGACTGAGTCCTGTTGGCCTCCTGCAAGAGACTCTGTCTTTTGATGCCTTCTTCTCTTTTGTGTCTTGTATGGCTTCTCATCCGTACTGTTTTTCAAATTTGTGGGCCCGGTGACCTACTTCTCCACACACATAACACAGATACTGTTGTTGCGGTTGTTCCATCTGTTGGGTCAGGGCTTGTACCTGGGTCTTTAGATCTAAGACAGCTTCCCAGAGTTTATCACTTTCTTTGGGGACTTCTTGGACATTGTTGATTGAGAGTTCTTGGACCTTTTGCCATAGTTCTTCTAACTCACGGTCTTTTGGGAAGGCATTTTTTCCTTTCTTACAGGGGATCCCTGTCCTTTGATCATTTGTATCACTATAGGGTAGCCCCTATAGCTAGACAACCTGTCTTACTCATTTGACTAATGCTAAGATGACCCCTTGCACTCATTTGACCAGCTCTTGCAGTGTTTTACATCCCTGTTGTTCTTTGGATGCCCTACGTCTTATTTTGTTGTCTAAGCCCATGATGTAATACCTCATGAGTTGTTGTTTGGCGATTTTGTCCTTTGGGAGACATTGAACTTGTTGGAGGAACAGTTCAGTGTAGGCTTCATAGCTCCCACTGCTTTTCTTCCGTGAGGACAGTAGAAGGGCTTTGTAGTGGTATCCTTTGGCATATAGAAAGCATGTCTTGTAGGCTTCTTCTAGTGCATCCCAGTAGTCTTTAACTGCATCTTCCAACCCATAATGCCATTCCCATGCTGACCCGTCCATATGTCTTGTGAACTCCCTTACTTTCTTATTGTTGCCCCATCCTGCATCAACCGCAACTCTCTCAAACTTATCAAACCACTCAAGGGCTTTCTCTCTCTTTCCCTTGTATGTTTTTAGTTTGATTGTAGTAGTCATTACCTCACTTGTGCTTATTTCCGCAGAGATGGCACCAAATATGTGGGTTATTACTGACTGTACTTGATGAGTGGGAGAGCTTGTAGGTCAAGTCAGTACCACTTGGTTCAGAATAGCTTCTGATAGAAGGTAGCAAGGTAATAAAGACTTGTGTTTGTTTGTCCCAAATCTCCTTGTTCTCTTGCTTGGTTCAATTGGGTAGATATATATCACTTGGGGGCTTAGATAATAGACAATGTGCTATAAAATAGGGGTGTGAACACCTTCCTGTTATGGTAAGTGTTCTAACTAGATAAGGGCAGGGATAGGAGGAAGGGGACATGGGGGAATCATAGGGAGAATACTGGGGGACTTTGGGTTAGACTCTGGGGAGAACTCTTGGGCAAAGAGTGGGTACTGCATTTAGTACTCACAGCCTGCAGTCTGTATTCTTCCTCTTGAAGCTCACCTTCTGATTCCTCAAGGTATTCAGTTACCCTTGTCTAATACTTTGGAACTTTTGCCTTGATGAGTTGTGTGTATATTGCACTTGGAAGCCACTTAGCACTACTAATACATCATGCAGTACATCAGTCATTTAAGGCAAAAACTCATTCAAAATCTCCTTAGTTCCCAAAGTTGAGGTACAAATAGATGCATTTGGGCTGTACTAAGCAGATTGTGCACAGAATTGTTTGTGTGCAGCTTCCTCATCAAATCCCCTCACTCACAACTTATTCTTGATATCAATACTTGACTTGTTATATATCTTCTTACATATATATGCTGGCATCTTGATACAGCTTCCTACAAGACTGTTCCAGCTCTTTCAACACTCTGAAGTATCCAGGCCATTAGATTAATCAGTAGTGCCCAAATATCTGTATGAAGGCTCATTGTAGACACTTAGGCAACACTAATATCATTAGGCAACAACTCAAACAGATCTGATGTTGACTTTTCTAGTCCAGACCACACTTGTGAGCTGGGGGATGGTAAGGGGACCATATTCACAGATTTGGATATTTATACAGTAGTATATTGGCATCAATCTAGTCTTACATGAGATATACATGAAAACTAATGTAATTGTTGAGCTGCCATATTTTATTTATGATGCATCTTGGATTGCATTGACATGGATCTGATCACATCAATTGCATATTTCCTATTTGATTACACATTTGTGAGTGAATCATTAATAAAATTACCAAGTCATTGTTTGCAGATGATTTTTGCAACATAAAGATGGGAAACATGGGAATTGGTGGAGAATTAATCATAATGCAAGGAATGTTGTAAAAATTTGTATTTCCACCTAAATATTCACCTAACTTAGTCACTTAGATCATTACCTTCAAATCCTAGAGAATACTGACCAAATTCCTTGTTGGGATTTACTTAGAATATTTTCACCAAAATACCAGGTACCCAGAACATGAAAAATTCTCAAAGTTGTCCAAACAGCCCCAAACTTTGCACACATGTTCTTGGGACTTTCCTTAACCTATTCTACGTGTTTGTAATGCCAAGACCAGGTAAAAGTATAAATACTACTTCTACATTCAATAAATCATTAAGTGAAAACCACATAATCTACTTGTTCTCCCAATCACTTCCAATATCTCCAAGACTCTTACAACAGGTTATGAGCCCCCAACTGTCACTCTCTGTAATGTCTACTACTGCTATTACTGGAATTTTTCCCTCTGCTGAAAAGTTGGATGGATCTA
The DNA here is from genome assembly GCA_002104905.1 of Basidiobolus meristosporus CBS 931.73. Classification (NCBI taxonomy): domain Eukaryota; kingdom Fungi; phylum Basidiobolomycota; class Basidiobolomycetes; order Basidiobolales; family Basidiobolaceae; genus Basidiobolus; species Basidiobolus meristosporus. The sequence goes on along the minus strand of MCFE01000014.1, from coordinate 130,677 downwards.
ACTACTAAGTGTGGAAGGTGAAGATAAAGATGCTGCTACAAGAAAGAGGCCTTTGAGATATTGTCATGGGAGAAGAATGCCCTCTTAAAAATGTGGGAGAGGATGCCTTAAAGTACCAGAAGAAAGGACAAAGTGCCTTTAACTGCATTTGCCTTAATGTCAAGGACAAATTGCTAATTCAATGCTCAAGAGCAAAAACGGCAAAGAATGCCTGGAAGGCACTAGAAGACACCTACCAGTCTTGTTCAGCTGCTAAGAAAATGTATCTGAGACGAAAATTCTTTACTACAATGATGCTGCCAGGAGAAGAAATGAAAAATCTAATTAACAGAATTACCGTGCTGGTAGATGAGATGGAATCTGTGGGCATACCAACTACTGATGAGGATGTGATAGTTACCATCCTGAATAGCCTGACAGACAAGTTTCAGGGCCTTGTATCAGCCCTAGAGTCCAGAACTGAAGATTTGACCTTAAATTACGTATATGGAAGGCTCCTGGATGAAGAATTAAGAAAATCAAGCGCCAATAAGAAGGAAGAAGAAAATGTTTTTATAAGCAATGATAACCAACAAAGGAGGTACCCAAAAACCTACAAAGGCAACAGCAACCTATTTTGCAACTACTGCAAAAGGAAAGGACACACATCAGACCGGTGTCTCAAAAAGAGAGATTATCAGCAAAAGAAGCCTGAATATGGAAATGCTGCAACAACTGAAGATAGACTATTCATATCTGCACTAAATATGACCACAAACAAGGATTCTCAGACATGATATATTGACTCTGGAGCTTCTCAACACTTTACACACCAATAAGAACTTTTTACCCAATATCAGAAATTCCAATTAAGAAGGTTTTCATGGGTGACAATAGAACACTTGATGCGGTGGGAGAAGGAACTATCCAAGTAAACCCTAGAAGCAGTGAAGGAAGCCATACACTGACCTTTGAAGAAGTACTCTATGTAACAGAAATAGCCAAGAACCTACTCTCTGTAAGTAAGGCCACAGCAGAAGGACTCAGTTTCAGTTTTGACAACTCTGGATGCAGGATCACTGATCAAAATGGTGCCCATATTGCTTTGGGCATCAGAGATCAGAATCTATACAAGTTGACTTATATTCCATCATATCTGGAAGCCAATATAAGTAACTTAAATGAAGAAACACCAATGCTTTGGCACAGGAGATTTGGACACATCAAATTTGATTATTTGCGTAAAATGATCAAAGATCAGCTAATTTCTGGAGTGAAAATTGATCCCCCAGCTAATTTGGAGCACTGTGAAGCCTGCATATATGGGAAACAAGCCAGACAACCGTTCAAGAGCTCTGGGTTAATCAAAACTAAGAAAAAATTAGATCTAATTCACTCAGATCTGTGTGGACCAATGCAAAATTTATCCTTAGGCGGGATGAAGTATTTAATCACTTTTATTGATGATTATACAAGATACACCTGGGTCTACTTCATGGAGAGAAAGGAAGAAGCTCTGTCTAAGTTCAGGGAGTTTCAAGCCATGGTGGAGAGAGAAACTGGTGAAAAAATCAAGAAAATACGCTCTGACAATGGTGGAGAATATACCTCAAAACTCTTCATCCACTTCTGCAAAATTCATGGGATACAGCAAGAGACTACTGTACCATACTCTGTTGTGGTGTATTGTGATTAGTTTGGGGCTTGTTCTACAATGTAGAAGCTAATCAACAATATACAACAACTTCCAGTATGCTAATACTGAAATAGTTTATTGGGAGTTTGATATACCAATAGAAGATATAACTTTCACTAATTTCCTCAATCTTGGGCTCAAAATATACTGTAGGCAGTGTTTATCACTTCTACAGCAGTGTTCTGACCTTCTGTTCACTAATGGGCTTATTTACTTTTATGATAGATTTTCATTATTTGGAAGTCACTTTCCTTTCTGAGAAAATATTTCCTAATGTGGAAATTCTGAACTCCCCTTTAACCTAAAGGGGTGTGTTGTAGAAGTCACTAAAGGGGTCTTTAGACCTAAAGGGGTGTCTAAAGGGGTGTCTTTAGAGTAACGGGGTTTCTTAGAGGGGACTTTTCCAACAGAAAAGTGGTAGTTTCTTGTAGAACTTAGATTGGATTCTTGTGAGCTTTGCAGTCTCTTTACTGATGTAGCACCAATCAAAGTCAGAATACTCAACAGTGCAAGTGATGCAGGGGAAGTCTTATAACCTTTAAACTTGTAATTGTAGTGTGGAGATTCTGGAAAGAGAGGCTCTCTCTTTATTTTTCAGCTGGGGAAGTCATATATATGAAAATTTTGAAGAATCAAAGTTTTTGGGCAATTGCGCAAGCAATACACTTGATACAAAGCTAAAATTTGCAGTGGCGCAGATTGGACATAGGCGCAGCACCTGTGAAAATTTCACGTGATTTGATTGGCTGGTTCAAAAGCTACACGCAATCAAAGTCACCATAGGAATCCTAGCAATAAGGCATAGTATATATAATAGTTGGACTCTTTTGGTCATTACTCCTTAAGTACTGCTTCAAATGAGCTGTAATTTGAAACATGTGTTGGCTACTATGTGTTCTGTATGACATAATATTCTTGGGTGGATTGCTTGTCAGGGTCTGGAGCATTTGCTCATCAAAGTTTGAAATTCTTGATCTTTCACTTGTGTGTTATGATAGCAAAAAGCAAAATAAAGAAATGAGTGCAATATTGGTTTAGAGATATTGTAGTAATGGAATACTTTCCATTACCACAACTCCCCACAGCAAAATGGAGTAGCAGAACAAGCTAACAGATCAATAATTGATATGGCAAGATCTATGATCCATGATCAAAAATTATCCTATGATTTTTGGGCGGAATCAGTTGCCACTGCTGTATATCTTTAAAATAGGAGTTATAACAGAATACTTTGTGATTCTACTCCATTTGAAGCATGGTATGGATACAGACCAAGTGCAGAACATCTAAGAATATTTGGGTGTACAGCATATGCCAAAAAATTGGCCGGAAATCAGTCAAAATTTGAGCCAAAAAGTGTAAAATGCATATTTTTGGGCTACTACAATGAGAGTAAGGCATACAGACTCTACAATACCAAAGCAACAAAGCTTATCAAGTCCAGGGATGTGTTGTTTGATCAAAATTCAAAATTTTCACAAAAAATGACATCAGATGATGACAAAAATTTGATCTCAAGTCCACCAATTGTCAGGATTGAATCAGAGCAAAACAATGAGAATTTTTTCACTCCAGAGGACTCTACAACCATGGTTCAGCCAGAATCAGTGCCCAGGAATATCCCAGAAGTGATCATTCCAGTATCAAATGCCCAGAGATCAAATTGGACAAGAAATAGCCTAAATTACTATATCAATGAGGGTACTAACTTAGCCTATGCCTATTCAGTCCATATTGATGAACCCCAGACTGTAAAAGAGGCCCTAAATAGCCCTCAGATAAAGTTTTGGAGATCTGCAATGACTGAGGAATATCAGGCACTGATGGAAAATCAAACTTGGGACTTAGTCAAATTACCAATTGACCAAAAATCAATTGGATGCAGATGGGTCTTCAAGACAAAATACAAGGCTGATGGTATAATTGAAAGATACAAAGCAAGACTTGTAGCCAAAGGATACTCTCAAACAAAAGGACTTGACTATACTGAGACCTTTGGACCGGTAGCCAAGTTTAATTCCATCAGATTAACATTGGCTATTGCAGCCAAATATAAGTTTTTTATTCATCAAATGGATGTAAAAACTGCATTTTTGAATGGAGAACTTGATGAGGACGTGTATATGGACCAGCCTGATGGGTTTGTTGACCAAGATAGCCCCCATTTGGTCTGCAAGCTTAAAAAGTCACTATATGGTCTCAAACAATCACCAAGAGCCTGGAATTGCAACATAGATTCTTATTTGGAATCTCTGAGTTTCAAAAGAAGTAATGCTGACTATAGTATATACTATAAGCCAGATAGAGCAAATCCAGTTCTATTAGCTCTATATTTCTGGATGATCTTATTATAGCCGCCAATAACCTAGAAACATTAGAAGAAACTAAATCCGGCCTATCTAAGGAGTTCAAGATTTGGGAGAACTTAGTTACTACATAGGGATTAAGTTCTCCATAGACAGAAGTACCCATACAATCACCCTAAGCCAGTCCAAGTATATTCAAGATATACTAAAGAAGTACCAAATGGAAGACTGTAAACCGGCAGCTACCCCAATGGAGACAAACCTTAACTTGGTCAAAACTCAACCAAATCAAGAGAGCTTGGTGCCATCTGAAAGCCCTAACTTTCCTTGTCAATCTATGATCGGCAGTCTGATGTATATCATGCTTGGAACACGTCCAGATATCTCATATTCAGTGGGAGTTGTCAGCCAACATAATCAGAACTATGGATCTGATCATATTGCAGCAATTGAGCAGATTTTTAGATACCTGAAAGGAACTGCTGATATCTGCTTAAGATACACTTATAAGGACTCAGAACAAGATCTTGTGGGATACTCTGATGCAGATTGGGGACGGAATTTAGAAGACAGAAGATCCACCACAGGATACACTTTTCTTTACTGTAAAGGAGCAATTTCATGGAATTCAAGAAAGCAACCAACCGTAGCACTTTCCACCACAGAGGCAGAGTATATGGCAGCCTGTGAAGCTACAAAAGAAGCAATGTGGTTAAGAAAGCTGTTTACAGATTTAGGCCTATGTCAAAAAATGCCTATTACTTTATTTCAAGATAATCAAGGATGTATACAATTAGGTAGAAATCCAACTTTTTATGCAAAACCAAGCACATAGATATTAGACATCATTTCATACGTGAAGCTATAGAGAATAACTTAGTTAGCTTAGTTTACTGTCCTACAGATGAAATGATTGCAGACATATTTACCAAACCATTAGCTAGAGACAAGTTTGAATATCTTAGGTCAAAATTAGGACTAGTCAGTATGAACATTTAGCTGAGTGGGAGTGTTGTAAAAATTTGTATTTCCACCTAAATATTCACCTAACTTAGTCACTTAGATCATTACCTTCAAATCCTAGAGAATACTGACCAAATTCCTTGTTGGGATTTACTTAGAATATTTTCACCAAAATACCAGGTACCCAGAACATGAAAAATTGTCAAAGTTGTCCAAACAGCCCCAAACTTTGCACACATGTTCTTGGGACCTTCCTTAGCCTATTTTATGTGCTTTTTATGCCAAGACCAGATAAAAGTATAAATACTACTTTTACATTCAATAAATCATATAGTGAAAACCACATAATCTACTTGTTCTCCCAATCACTTCCAATATCTCCAAAACTCCTACAACAAGGAAAACCAGATAAATTAAGCTGATTGTGCCATATTGAATCAAATCACCTCTACACAATCACCTACCAATCTTATTATGACTGATTCATTTGAATGGTCTTATCTTATCAGTCCCATCACTATCACTGAGTTTCCTTTTGTCATATTGAAGAGGATTTATACCAAGTACTGTGGACTATCTTCCCCAGTCTATCCAAGGAGATCCTTTGTAAAGCTTCTATTCTATAAAAGGTCTTGGGTATCTCCTTTGTTGGTTGTCATTGCTTATTAAAGTGTTTTCTGTTTCCTTCTTATTTGCACTTAATTTTCTTAATACTTTGTGCAGGAGTCTTCCATATATGAAATTCAAGGTCAAATTCTGGACTCTGGTGCTAATAGAAGGCCCTGAAACTTGCCTGTTGGGCTATTCCGGATGGTCACTATTGTTGTAAAGAATTTGTAATTCCACCTAAATATTCACCAAACTTAGTCACTTAGATCATCACCTTCAAGTCCTATAGAATACTGACCAAATTCCTTGTTGGGATTTACTTGAAATATTCTCACCAAAATACTAGGTACCCAGCACATGAAAATTCTCAAAGTTGTCCAAACAGCCCCAAGCTTTGCACACATGCTTTTAGGACCTTCCTTAGCCTATTATACATGCTTGTTATGCCAAGATCATGTAAAGTGTAAATACTACTTTTACATTCAATAAATCATTAAGTGAAAACCACATAGTCTACTTGTCCTCCCATTCACTTCCAATATCTCCAAGACTCTTACAACAGGTTATGAACCACAAGGTGTCACTCTCTGCAATGTCTGCCACTGCTATTACTGGAATTTTTTGCTCTGCTGAAAAGTTGGATGGATCTAACCACCAAGTGTGGAAGGTGACAATGAAGATGCTGCTACAAGAAAGAGGCCTTTGGGATATTGTCATGGGAGAAGAATGCCCCCCTAAAAATGTGGGAGAGGAAGCCTTCAAGTAACAGAAGAAGGAATAAAGTCCCTTTAACTGCATTTGCCTTAATGTTAAAGACAATTGCTAACTCAATGTTCAAGAGCAAAAACAGCAAAAAATGCCTGGAGGGCATAAGAAGACACCTACCAGTCATGTTCAGCTGCCAAGAAAATGTATCTGAGACAAAAATTCTATTCTACAAAGATGCAGCCAGGAGAAGAAACAAAAAATCAATTAACAGAATAAGGAAGAAGAAAATGCTTTTATAAGAAATGATAACCAACAAAGGAGGTACCCAAAAACCTACAAAGACAACAGCAACCTATTTTGCAACTACTGCAAAAGGAAAGGACACACATCAGACCAGTGTTTCAAAAAGAGAGATTATCAGCAAAAGAAGCCTGAATATGGAAATGTTGCAACAACTGAAGATAGACTATTCATATCTGCACTAAATATGACCACAAACAAGGATTCTCAGACGTGGTATATTGACTCTGGAGCTTCTCAACACTTTACACACCAAAAAGAACTTTTTACCCAATATCAAGAAATACCAATTAAGAAGGTTTTCATGGGTGACCATAGAACACTTGATGCAGCAGGAGAAGGAACTATTCAAGTAAGCCTTAGAAGCAGTAAAGGAAGCTGTACACTGACCTTTAAAGAAGTACTTTATGTACCAGAAATAACCTAGAACCTACTATCTCTAAGTAAGGCCGCAGCAGAAGGACTCAGTTTCAGCTTTGACATTTCTAGATGCAGGATCACTGATCAAAATGGTGCCCATATTGCTTTGAGTATCAGAGATCAGAATCTATACAAGTTAACATATATTCCTCATATCTGGAAGCCAATATAAATAACTCAAATGAATAGACACCAATGCTTTGGAACAGGAGATTTGGGTACATCAATTTTGATTATATGCGCAAAATGATCAAAGATCAACTAATTTCCAGAGTAAAATTGGATCCCCCAGCTAATTTGGACCACTGTGAAGCCTGCATATTTGGGAAACAAGCCAGACAACTGTTCAAGAGCTCTGGGTTGTTCAAAACTGAGAAAAAATAGATCTAATTCACTTAGATCTGTGTGGACCTATGCAAAATTTATCCTTAGGTGGGATGAAGTATTTAATCACTTTTATTGATAATTCTATAAGATGCATATGGGTTTACTTCATAAAGAGAAAGGAAGAAGCTCTGTCTAAGTTCAGGGAGCTCAAAGCCATGGTGGAGAGAGAAAGATACAAAGCAAGACTTGTGGTCAAAGGATACTCTCAAACAAAAGGACTTGACTCTACTGAGACCTTTGCACTGATAGCCAAGTTTATTCCATGAAAGTAATATTGGCTATTGCTGCCAAATATAAGCTTTTTATTAATCAAATGGATGTAAAAACTGCATTTCTGAATGGAGAGCTTGTTGAGGACATGTATATGGACCAGCCTGATGGGTTTGCTGACCAAGATAACCCTCATTTGGTATCTTTGAGTTTCCAAAGGTGTAGTGTTGACTATAGTATATTCTTTAAGCCAGATAGAGCAAATCCAGTCCTATTAGCTCTATATGTGGATGATCTTATTATAGACACCAACAACCTGGCAACATTGGAAGAGACCAAATCCTGCCTATCTAAGGAGTTCAAGATGTCTGATCTAGGAGAACTCAGTTACTACTTAGGGATTAAGTTCTCCATAGACAGAAGTACCCAGACTATCATCCTAAGTCAATCCAAGTATATTCAAGATATCCTAAAGAAGTACCAAATGGAAGACTGTAAACCAGCAGCTACCCCAATAGTGACAAACTCTTACATGTTCAAAACTCAACCAGGTCAAGAAAGCTTGGTGCCATCTGAAAGCCATGACTTTCCATATCAGTCTATGGTTGGCAGTCTGATGTACATCATGGTTGGAACATGTCCAGATATCTCATATTCAGTGGGAGTTGTCAGCCAACATAACCAGAACTATGGATGTGATCATATTACAGCAGTTAAGTGGATTTTTAGATATCTAAAAGGAGCTGCCAATATCTGCTTAAGATACACTTATAAGGATTCAGAACAGGACCTTGTGGGATACTCCAATGCAGATTGGGGAAGATATTTGGAAGACAGAAGATCCACCACAGGATATACCTTTCATTACAGTCCAGGAGTAATTTCATGGAACTCAAGAAAGCAACCAACCATAGCACTTTCTACTACAGAAGCAGGGTATATGACAGCCTGTGAAGCTACAAAAGCAGCAATGTGGTTAAGAAAGCTTTTTACAGATTAAGGCCTATATCAAAAACGCCTATTACTTAATCTCAAGATAATCAGGGATGTATATAATTAGGTAAAATCCAACTTTTCATGCTAGAACTAAGCACATAGATATCAGACATCATTTCATACATGAAGCTACAGAGAATAACTTATTTAGCTTAGTTTACTGTCCTTCATATGAAATGATTGCAGACATATTTACCAAACCATTAGCTAGAGACAAGTTTGAATATCTTAGGTCAAAATTAGGACTAGTCAGTATGAACATTTAGCTGAGTGGGAGTGTTGTAAAAATTTGTATTTCCACCTAAATATTCACCTAACTTAGTCACTTAGATCATTACCTTCAAATCCTAGAGAATACTGACCAAATTCCTTGTTGGGATTTACTTAGAATATTTTCACCAAAATACCAGGTACCCAGAACATGAAAAATTGTCAAAGTTGTCCAAACAGCCCCAAACTTTGCACACATGTTCTTGGGACCTTCCTTAGCCTATTTTATGTGCTTTTTATGCCAAGACCAGATAAAAGTATAAATACTACTTTTACATTCAATAAATCATATAGTGAAAACCACATAATCTACTTGTTCTCCCAAGCACTTCCAATATCTCCCAGAATCTTGCAACACTACCAAGAGTACATAGGCAGTGTTGGGAGTCATATGTGGACATTGAAGGAATATTTATCCAGAAGCAGATCACCAATGCCAACTTGACGCATCTACAGCTGTTATGTGAGGAGTTTATGACAGGATTAGGGTGGCTATACTACAAACATAAAGCTGAATGCGTAGATCTCTGCTACTACTGTATTCATTCTCTACTCCACCTTGCTTGGTATGTGGAGAATATTGAGCCTTGCTTCACCTTTTGGGAGTTTCCTATGGAGTGGATGTGTGGAGAGATAGGGAGACAAGTCAAGCTGCAGCTACTACTATATCCCAATTTCATCAAGAATATTACCTTCAAGTCTGTGGTGGATGTGATGAGCTGATAAATGGAGGACAGCCAGGAAGAGTTGGTAAATACTGAGGACAGATGGGCACATGGAGACACCTATACCTATGGAATTAAGAAGCTAAGCAGCCCCAATATGTGGATAATCAGTTAAGTAATGCAAAGTTGGGTTGGGAGCAAAAAGAAACTAATTTTTACTAGGAAAGCTCTACCAAAGTATACTGGGTTTCTCTTGGTCACAAGCCAACTTCTTCATCATTTAACATGAAATTCTCACAAACATGAGCCAGAGTGCACCTGTAAGGGGGACAAGAATCTAGGAGGGTGAAGGAATATATTGACTAAATACCAAAAGCTTTTTGCAGATATTATGAGGTTTTCATAGCAAAAGTGGTAGCAACCAAGCATATGTTTGTCAGATGTATTTATTATCAGCAGTACAAGGTATATGACAACTTTACAAGTATCACACTAAAATTCTGTAAGGCTGAGGTGATAGAAGTATGTCAATTGAAGCAGGTGTGCACTTTGTAGAGGTTAGTAAGCAGGAGGCCATAGCATTTTTTTGATTCAAACTATATGTGGAATACCTAAAGTAGTAGTGGGTAAGCAAATAATGAGGGGTAATACTAGAGTAGAATATATGAGTTGCACAAGGGGAGATAGAGAAAGAAAATAACATTTGGTAAATTGGTACAGTAGCATTGTACAGAACTAGCTGTAGGACTCAATATTGCTGTAATAATGCCAATAAAGACTTGCAATGTGGCCATCAAAACACTGTCAGGTTTTTTGCAATATAAGGCAACTGGTTGTACTAGCTAGTTAGATCCATCTAGAATAGTTATAGAGCGCATCAAGACTGCAACAATGTCACATAATTATTACTACAGCACTGTTCAAACTGTTGTAAAAATTTGTATTTCCACCTAAATATTCACCTAACTTAGTCACTTAGATCATTACCTTCATATCCTAGAGAATACTGACCAAATTCCTTGTTGGGATTTACTTTGAATATTCTCACCAAAATACCAGGTACTCAGAACATGAAAATTCGCAAAGTTGTCCAAACAGCAACAAGCTTTTCACACATGCTCTTGGAACCTTCCTTAACCAATTCTCTGTGTTTCTAATGCCAAGATCATGTAAAAGTATAAATACTGCTTTTACCTTCAATAAATCATTAAGTGAAAACCACATAATTTACTTGTTCTCCAATCACTTCCAATATCTCCAAGACTCTTACAACAGGTTATGAACCCCAAGCTGTTACTCTCTGCAATGTCTACTACTGCTATTACTGATATTTTTCCCTCTGCTGAAAAGTTGGATGGATCTAACTACTAAGTGTGGAAGGTGAAGATAAAGATGCTGCTACAAGAAAGAGGCCTTTGGGATATTGCCATGGGAGAAGAATGCCCTCTTAAAAATGTGGGAGAGGAAGCCTTAAAGTACCAGAAGAAAGGACAAAGTGCCTTTAACTGCATTTGCCTTAATGTTAAAGACAAATTGCTAATTCAATGCTCAAGAGCAAAAACGTCAAAGAATGCCTGGGAGGCATTAGAAGACACCTACCAGTCATGTTCAGCGGCTAAGAAAATGTATCTAAGACCAAAATTCTTTACTACCATGATGCTGCCAGGAGAAGAAATGAAAAATCTAATTAACAGAAATACCCTGCTGGCAGATGAGATGGAATATGTGGGCATACCAACTACTGATGAGGATGTGATAGTTACCATCCTGAATAGGCTGACAGACTAGTTTCAGGGCCTTGTATCAGCCCTAGAGTCCAGAACAGAAGATTTGACCTTAAATTATGTATATGGAAGGCTCCTGGATGAAGAATTAAGAAAATCAAGGGCCAATAAGAAGGAAGAAGAATATGCTTTAATAAGCAATGATAACCAACAAAGGAGGTACCCAAGACCCTACAAAGACAACAGCAACCTGTTTTGTAACTACTGCAAAAGGAAAGGACACACTTCAGACCGGTGACTTAAAAAAGAAAGATAATCAGCAAAAGAAGCCTGAATATGGAAATGCTGTAACAGCTGTAGATAGACTATTCATATCTGCACTAAATATGACAACAAACAAGGATTCTCAGATGTGGTATATTGACTTGGGAGCATCTCAACACTTTACACACCAAAAAGAACTTTTTGCCCAATATCAAGAAATTCCAATTAAGAAGGTTTTCATGGGTGACAATAGCACACTTGATGAAGTGGGAGAAGGAACTTTCCAAGTAAATCTAAGAAGCATTGTAGGAAGCCATACACTGACCTTTAAAGAAGCACTCTATGCACCAGAAATAGGCAAGAACCTTCTATCTGTAAGCAAAGCCAATGCAGAAGGACTCAGTTTCAGCTTTGATAATTCTGGATGCAAGATCACTGATCAAAATGGTGCCCATATTGCTTTGGGTATCAGATATCAGAACCTATGCAAGGTGACTTATATTTCATCATATTTGGAAGCCAATATAAGTAACTTAAATGAAGAAACACCAATGCTTTGGCACAGGAGATTTGGACACATCAATTTTGATTATTTGCGTAAAATGATCAAAGATCAACTAATTCCCAGAGTAAAATTGGATCCCCCAGCTAATTTGGAGCACTGTAAAGCTGGCATATATGGGAAACAAGCCAGACAGCAAACAAGAGCACTGGGTAGATGAAAACCAAGCAAAAATTAGTTCTAATTCACTCAGATCTGTGTGGACCTATGCAAAATTTATCCTTAGGCGGGATGAAGTATTTGATCACTTTTATTGATGATTATACAAGATACACATGGGTCTACTTCATGGAGAGAAAGGAAGAAGCTCTGTCTAAGCTCAGGGAGTTTAAAGCCATGGTGGAGAGAGAAACTGGTGTAAAAACCAAGAAATTACGCTATTACAATGGTGGATAATATACCTCAAAACTCTTCATCCACTTCTTCAGGATTTATGGGATAAAGCAAGAGACTACTGTACAATACTCCCCACAGCAAAATGGAGTAGCAGAACATGCTAACAGATCAATAGTTGCTATGGCAAGATCTATGATCCATGATCAAAAATTATCCTATGATTTTTGGGCAGAATCAGTTGCCACTGCTGTATACCTTAAAAATAGGAGTTAAAACAGAATACTTTGTGATTCTACTCCATTTCAAGCATGGTATGGATACAGACCAAGTGGCCCAAATATTTTTTCCATAATTTTGGCAGGAATCCAGCAGCTTTATATCATTGCTCAGGTTGTAAGAGTCTTTGCAATACTGGAAGTGGTTGGCAGAGCAAGTGGATTATATGGTTTTTACTTAAAAGACTTGTTCTGTTGGATAGTGCCTCATATTGCTAGCCTATTTATGGTGTCAGATCAATCTGGCACTCTACAGTACCATCTGGAATGTTAACCTCTACCACAATGCCAGTCATAGAATACAGTTACTGGTAATTCTATTTGATCTTACTTACATTGCTCAGAACAGTATGTTTTGTGCCATGCTTACTCTTCATGATGCTTCAGACACATTTCTCACAATGGATGTCTTCTTGTATGAATATACTGTGCATTGATAGTATCTTTGCTATTTACCTATTTGGCTGTTTTCTTGTATATATCACTTTCCTATGTATTTACCTGCAAATATGCTGAATTTCTTTAGATATGCAAATATATGCTCTACTCTCAAACTAAAATGATTAAATATCCCACTGTAGAGCCTCTGCTTCCTGCTAATTACACCTTTCCTTGTCTTCCTATAAGCTGTAGTACACCCTAATCTCTGACAACCCTCATCTATATATGCTAAGTCTGACATACATTTCTCCCCATTACTGAGTTTTAGATGATTCTCTACCCAGAGTGTTTTGCCATGCCTACATCCAGCAAATGGCCCACTAAACCTGATGATGTTACCCTCAATGTCAGACTGTGCTTGAAACTTCATACAATGTACCTTGTACTTGCCAGAATAAAAGTGTCTCTGCCCTCTAGAAGGTCTTTAATCCTGAATTAGAAGGTATCCAAAATACCCTTGATATGGATCCTGTTGCTAAACACTCTGGGATATGGAAGTCTATTGGAGCTTGTGAACCCAGTATTCCCAGCTAACTCTAAGTCATTCATACCCTCTGCAAGGTGGTTCTCCAATTACTGTCAACTGGGACTGAAAGATTTTGGGACTTATGTTGCCATGCATGGTGGCATGAAACCTTGTAGGGTAATAGTTCTAATAATAGCAGAGAAGCTTAACAGGGGCTCTCCTTGGGTAGATTGAGGTAGATGCTTAACAGTATATGGTACAGATCTCCTCTAATGTGTAAAAGAGAATCCCACAGTAGTGATATAATGGATTAGAAATAACCAGTCACAGGAGTAAGTCATATTAAATTGGTACAAGAATAAGTGGATGTGATATGGATTGATTTGGCAAAATTGGCTTAATTTTTATGATTTCCATGCATTATAGTTAAATCTCCATCAATTGCCATGTATCCCATCATTGTGTTGAAAAAGTCATCTTCAAGTGGTGACACCAATTTTATTGATGATATACCCACAAGTCTATGATCAAATGGGAAATCTGCAATTGATGCAATCTTATTCTTATCAATGCAATCCAAGATGCATCATGAGTAATATATGGAAAATTCTACAATCACATTAGTTTTCAAATATATTCCATGTATGACCAGGTTGATTCCAACATTCTACTGTCTAAGTGTACAAACTACTACTATGGTCCCTGTGCCAAGTCTCAACTCATCTTTAGAATAATCCAGACAAAACCCATACCCTGGCGCACAAACACAGTCTTGACTGGAAAAGTTGATGTTCATTTCATTTGAGAACTTACCAAATGATTATAGTATGGCCTAAGTATATATGGTGAGCCTTCATACAGATATTTGAGCACTTTCACTAATCTAGCAGAATTGGATACCTCAGAGAGTCAACAGAGATGGAAGAATTGTGGTAATGGAAAGTATTCCATTACTACAATATCTCTAAACCAATATTGCACTCATTTCTTTATTTTGCTTTTTGCTATTGTAACACACAAGAGAAAGATCAAGAATTTCCAACTTTGAGGAGCAAATGCTCCAGACCCTGACAAGCAATCCACCCAAGAATATTATGTCATACAGAACACGTAGTAGCCAACACATGTTTCAAATTACAGCTCATTTGAAGCAGTACTTAAGGAGTTATGACCAAAAGAGTCCAACTAATATATATACTATGCCTTATTGCTAGGATTACTATGGTGACTTTGATCGCGTGTATCTTTTGAACCAGCCAATCAAATCACGTGAAATTCTCACAGGTGCTGCGCCTATGTCCGATCTGCGCCACTGCAAAATTTTAGCCTCGTATCACGTGTATTGCTTGCGCAATTGCCCAAAAACTTTGATCCTTCAAAATTTTCATATATATGACTTCCCCAGCTGAAAAATAAAGGGAGAGCCTCTCTTTCCAGAATCTCCACACTACTATTACAAGTTTAAAGGTTATAAGACTTCCCCTGCATCACTTGCACTGTTGAGTATTCTGACTTTGATCAGTACTACATCAGTAATGAGACTGCAAAGCTCACAAGAATCCAATCTAAGTTCTACAAGAAACTACCACTTTTCTGTTGGAAAAGTCCCCTCTAAGAAACCCCTTTACTCTAAAGACACCCCTTTAGACACCCCTTTAGTCTAAAGACCCCTTTAGAGACCCCTTTAAGAAGCCCCTTTACTCTAAAGAAGCCCCTTTAGGCACCCCTTTAGTGTAAAGTCCACTTTAGAGACCACTACAAGAAGCCCCTTTACTCTAAAGACACCCCTTTAGACACCCCTTTAGGTCTAAAGACCCCTTTAGAGACTTCTACAACACACCCCTTTAGGTTAAAGGGGAGTTCAGAATTTCCATATTAGGAAATATTTTCTCAGAAAGGAAAGTGACTTCCAAATAAGGAAAAGTTACTATAAAAGTAAATAAGCCCATTAGTTGACAGAAGGTCAGAACACTGCTGTAGAAGTGATAAACACTGCCTACAGTATATTTTGAGCCCAAGATTGAGGAAATTAGTGAAAGTTATATCTTCTATCGGTATATCAAACTCCCAATAAACTATTTCAGTATTAGCATACTGGAAGTTGTTGTATATTGTTGATTAGCCTCCACATTGTAGAACAAGCCCCAAACTAATCATAATACAACACAACAGAATCTGAGTAGAGAGCTGTGGCATGAGTTCTACATCAAGCTGCCAGCAGATGTATGTAAGAACATATATTACAAGACAGGTATTGAAATTGCAATTGAGTGAGGAAGCTGTGTGTGCACAACCCTGCACACAATTTGTACAGTACAGGCTGGAAACATCCATTTGTGCCTCAACTTTGGGAACCAAAGAGATTATGAATGGGCTTTTGCCTCAAATGACTAATGTACTACAGAATCCATAAGTAGAGCTAATAGGCTTCCAAGAGCAATATACACAGGATTCATCAAAGCAACAGTTTCAAGGTGCCAGACAGAGAGTAAGCCCATACTCTGAGGAATCAGAAGATGGGCTTCAAGAGGAAGAATATAGACTGCTAGCAACTGAAACATGATCATGCCAGCACACCTTTTTGGACTCCTTACCATCCCTTGTAAAGCTGGTGGATGGATGCACATCAGTCCAATTAACACCAACACCTTTCACAAGAGCACCCTGAGTCAAGTCAATATATGTTAGATCAATGCACATGCTTCAGAGCAAAACTACCAGAAGTCACCAAGCTGCTCATTTAGACATAAGTCCATTGTAACAGGCCAAGTTGCATCAACATGTAATATTGCATCAAACTCTACCAAGAGCTATGCTAAAGCATCAAGTTGCGCCTGTGCATGTTGTTACACCTGACCATCAGAAAGTTATTACTGGTAGACACACTGATGATGACCCACATAAAGTGCCTCCACCACCAGAGCCTTTGGCAAGTAAAAGAACAAATCAGCACATGGCACCTCAGGCAGGTTCAGTACCAATATCTGGGGCATTTCAGCGCAGCCAAGCTGTAACATTGCACTCATGAACTGGGAGATTATTGCACCAACTTGTGATGTTTGCATCATGTGCGCAATAGGATACCACTATTGTGGCAGGTAAGATCCAGTGTCTGGATATGTTTCTTTATTGTAAGCAGATATAAGTGCGTATCACACTGTAAACTAAACTAATACTTATTGTTTTGTTTACCATCACTCCAATTAGATGGTATGTCAATGGTTGATTAGTCTAAAAGTATCCTGAAGCTGTTAGCCCCAAATTAGTCAATTGACCAACACACCAGCTACCTGATTGACTGTAAAATATCCCATCTTACCTATCAAGTAAGCAGATCCCGGATTGTAGTGATTGGACAAGGTGTCAAAGCAAGCACACAACTAACTGTGTAGTTGCAAATCAGATCAATTAGCTGCACTAGCAATAAAGATGATTTATATATATGCAGGGTGTTTATATATAGGGGCTCTGTCCCAAATGTGAGACAACCTTATTTATACTTATTTCAAAAATTTAGTGATAACTGACTTAAAATAGCCTGACTTGGATTGCAAAAAAATGTGTAGTTTGGATCAAGACAAAAGGAAGCAATTCAATGCAAATGCATCATCTTCTCCTAGGTTTCTTTCTTACTGCAATTGCTACTGAAGCATATGAAAGTCATTCACTTTGCACACCTTGACTACTTTCTTGTTGGGCATCATTTAGTCTACTGGTGTACTTGTAGTCAGTATTTTGCCTCCTAGTTGTTGAGTGCAATGCTGGAGCTTGGCTGAGTCTGATGTGATGTAACATGTTGATGTGATTGGCCTGCTCCTGTTGACTTGTGTCTAAGTGAACAGTTTGACAAGTTCTGGTTGTTTTGCACTGAAGCACATTTGGTGATCTGATGTGCATCAGCTCAATGGGGGGTGCTCTTGTGTAGGGTGTGTTGAAATATTGGACTATTTGGTATCATTCTGCAGCTAAACATTTACTTAACAATTCTGGCTAGTCTGGGTCACTGTGGGACTAATATACAGCTCTAACTTTGCTACTTTCTTCAGATCTACAATCTGATGATTATTCCCTTATAGTCAGGATCAAAGTAGCATAATTACTAAGCAATATGTACTAGCCATGAAACTGTTACAGAATGCTCCTGAATATTAAGAAATCCTCCTTACTTAATGTTATAGCTGCATTACTTCTACAAAGGTATAAATACTGAGCTTCTTAATTATTAAACAACAGTTCAGCTATTACCAATATTTCTTGATAAGTTCCTTATATCCAAATCACTTCTTAAATTGCAACAGGTTACGAGCCCCCATTGCCTAATCTATTCAAAGATGACTTTTACCAGCAAAGAGAACAACACAAATATCTTTCCTACAAGGAGAGGTTTGATAGGAAGAACTACAGATTTTGAAGAATCAAGATGTAGATCCACCTTCAGGAAAGGAAGCTTTGGAATACAGTAACAAGAAAAGAAGTTGAGCCAAAAGGAACAGCAGAAGAAGTGGAGAAGTTTCAGGAGAAGGAGAGAAAGGCCTTTAATGCTATATGTATCAATGTGCAAGATTCCTTCATTGGATAAATCCATGCCTCAAATACTGCCAAAGCAGGATGGAAATCCTTAGAGAAGATCTTTAGAGCAAAGTTGGCATCAAGCAATATATGCAAGTTACAATACAAGATCATTGTACTCAAGTATGTTAACATCACTGAAACTGATGATACCAGCTGGGAGACGTGACATAGGAGGCTAGTACATATTGGGGAACAGAAAATGGGACATTTGGTGAAAAATCAGCTTGTTTTGGGCCTAAAATTCTCAATTCCAATCAAATTGAATGTTTGTAAGGGGTTTTTATATGGTGAACAAGCTAGGCAGCATTTCAAGAGCTCAGAAGGCATCAATACCACCAGAATATTGGCTATTGTACACTCAGACATATGTGGCCCCATGAAAACACTGTCCTTTGGATTCAAGAGATTCTTTATTACGTTTATTGATGACAAAACAAGATATATATGGGTGTACTTCCTCAAAACAAAGGATGAAGCTTAAGAGACATTTAAGTACTTCAAGAACATGGCAGAAACACAAACTGGGTATAAATTGAAGGTACTACAAAGTGACAATGGAGAAGAATACTGCTCAAAGGAGTTTGCAAGATACTGATCATCTACTGGTATACTTCAACAGATCACAGTTCCTCATACTCCACAGCAAAATGCAGCAGCAGAACGTGTCAATTGAACAATAGTAGTGATGGGAAGATCTATGCTACATGATATGGGAATGGACTACAAGCTTTGGGCTGAATCTGTTGCTACCACAGTTTACATCAAGAATAGATGCCCAACAATAGCACTATGTGATTTTACACCCTTTGAGGCATATACAGGCAAAAAACCAGATCTCAAGCACCTCAAGATGCTTGGCAGTGATGTTTTTTATCACATACCTGACAAAAAACGCTCAAAGTTGGAATCAAAAAGTAGGAAAGAGATCTTTTTTGGGTATTGTGAGGATACTAAAGGGTATTGAGTGTATGATGGCAAAATTCAGAAGCTGATCAAGAGCAGGGATGTTGTATTTGAGGTTAATTCAGATCACAAAGCCACTGAAATCATTGGGCAGCTAGCTGATGATACAATCAACACTAATGAAGAAGATACCTACATAATACAGCCAGATACGGATGATAATTCTACCAGTTCCAGATCAGAGCAGATTATCCCAGTTAGGATATCTACCAGAATAAGCAATGCCCCTGGATCCTGGTGGCAGACATCCAATGATCATGAAGAAGCTTATCTTGCCTTATGTGTCAAACCTCAGGATCTGGAAAAGGCAATACAATGTCCAGATTCTACTAGGTGGCAACATGCCATGCAGGAGGAATGCCAATTACTGATCAAGGCAAAAACATGGGAACTGGTAGATTTACCAAGTGGAAGAAAGCCAATAGGATGTAAATGGGTCTACAAGATCAAGATAAC
The DNA here is from genome assembly GCA_002104905.1 of Basidiobolus meristosporus CBS 931.73. NCBI lineage: Eukaryota > Fungi > Basidiobolomycota > Basidiobolomycetes > Basidiobolales > Basidiobolaceae > Basidiobolus > Basidiobolus meristosporus. Next base: position 111,109 of record MCFE01000014.1, on the reverse strand, counting down.
TTCAAATGGTGCCATTGATAAGTATAAGGCTTGATTGGTGGCTAAAGGTTATTCTCAGATCCAGAGACTAGACTTTAAGGAAACATTTGCTCCAGTTGCCAAGTTTAACTCCATTAGGACAGCTCTAGCCCTGGCAGCTGTACACAGTCTAGGTCTACACTAAATGGACGTCAAAACAGCCTTTCTAAATGGGGATTTGCAAGAAACTATATATATGGAGCAAACAGAAGGTTTTACCAATCCAAAAGACCCCATTAGGTGTGTAAACTTAGAAAATTGCTCTATGGGCTTAAGCAGGCACCTAGATCATAGTATAACAAGGTTGAAACATATCTAGAGGAAATTGGGTTCTCTTGTAGCACAGCAGATCACAGTATATATGTGAAACAGCTCAAAAAGGGTGTGATCATTCTAGTTCTTTATGTGGACAACCTAATTATAGCTACAAGTGACCAAGAGGCACTTAAACAGACAAAATCAGATCTCTTCAGCAAGCTTTAGATGAAAGATTTTGGAAAATGGAGCTATATTCTTGGAGTTGAAGTCAAACTTGACATACCTACGCAGAAAGTTGTTTCTGAATCGGTGTAGTGGGGTCATAGTGACACCCACAGGCAGATGTGATTATTACTATGCAACCTGACAAACTATTTGTCACTATTAACCCATTGCACAAGCTATTCCTATTCCTTGCTGAGATGCCAAGATAAGATAGTTACCATATAAGGCAGGTACTCCCAATAGTGCCCATGTCATGTGACCATCTTGGTTCCATAACCCATCTATCCTACTACCATAAGAGGCAACCACATGACACAGGGGTTTCATATTACCACTACCTGATTGGCTAGGTGCTACTATGTCTCATAGAACAATCCGCCAAGAATTTGCGCTATTTTTAGTACACAATGACATGATTGGCTGTCTACTACCTTCTGGAAACTTCCGGAAAGTATTTACTAGCAAGAAATTGAGCAGCAAAAAAAAGTATATAAGGGAGGCTACCCTTTAAAATAAATCATCCCTCTTCCAATATTCCAACTAATTGATTAGTGAGATCACCGCTGCCTATTACCACTATTTTCTGACTCAGACCTGACAATACTCCCAGGAAACCATGCTGACAGCCAACTAACCTTGGAGGCACTACTTGTGAGGAATACTCAGAGTAGGTATATTTTATTATATTGTTTGTTTTCCCAAGTTTGTTCTTGTAGAGGCAAAGATACTTTTCAGTCTGTGTAACTATTGGTCAAAGCTGCATTCTTATCAAGTCCCTGTTGGTGGAGTTTACAGTTGTTTTGACTTTGGAAGCTTTAGTACATTGTCATCTCAAAGGACGCTGAACCCAGCACATACTTTTGTTAAGACACCAACTAAGTTGGGGATTGTAGTTCAATAGTTTTCCCTTGACAAGCTTGAGGCTTTATCCCCCATCACATTAGATTAGACAAAAGACCCAGTATTCCTAGCAAGCTTTTGCCAGAGGTTATTGCACCCAGTGAACACCCCACACACATTCACACTTGAGAAGTGTTGGCTGTATTTTGCCCTTTGGACTTATACACCACCACATTGGTCTAAATACATCAGGACATTCTTAGACACTTCAAAATGGAAAATTGCAAACCTGCAGTTACCCCTATTAACAATAACCTGAAATTAAGTAAATCTCAACCAGTTATAGATGAAAATGGCTCAAATATGGACCAAAACTTTCCCTATCAGTCAATGCTTGGTAGCCTAATGCACTTCATGGTGTCTACACGTCTAGATATTGCAGTGACAGTTGGAATAGTCAGTCAATTCATGCAGAATTATGGATAAAATTAAATTGCTGCAGTTAAGCGGATTTTCAGATATCTACAAGGTACAATGAATATGGTACTGGAATACTCTGGAGCAGCTAATAGGCAAGATCTTGATGGTTATAGTGATTTAGATTAGGGTAGGGATCTGATTGACAGATGCTCTACCACAGGCTATGTACTTCTTTATGCTGGTGCCACTATTACTTCAAATTGCAAGAAACAATTGACTGTGGCCCTACCTACAACTGAAGCAGAATATATGGCTGCATATCAAGCAAATAAGGAGGTTATATGGCTACAAAATTATTCAAAGACTGAGGTTTTAATTGAGATAAACCAACATGTGTTTAGAAGGATAATCAAAGTTGTATTGCATTAGCTAGAAATCCTACTAATTATGCCAGAACTAAATACATCAATATACAGCATCACTTTGTGAGGGAAGCTGTGGAAAATAACTTAGTAGAGTTAGTGTACTGCCCAACTAACAAAATGGTGGCAGATATATTAACAAAACCACTAACTAGGCCACAATTTGAGAATCTTTGGGGGGAATTAGGATTAAGAAATTATTTAGTTGAGGGGGAGTGTTGAAATATTGGACTATTTGGCATCATTCTGCAGCTAAGCATTTACTCAGCAATTCTGGACTAGTATTGGTCACTGTGGGACTAATCTAGAGCTCTAACTTTGCCATTTTCTTCAGATCTATGATCTTATGATTAATCCCTTATAGTCAGGATTAAATTAGCACTATTACTAAACATTATGTACTAACCCTGAAGCTGTTACAGAATGCTCCTGAATATTCAGAAACCCTCCTTACTTGGTGTTACAGCTGTATTACTTCTACAAAGGTATAAATACTGAGCTTCTTTGTTGATAAACAACAGTTCAACTTTTATCACTATTTCTTGATAAGATCCTTATATCCAAATCACTTCTTAAATTGCAGTAGGGTGTTGGTATAGTTAGGACTGACATGAGTTAACATACCGGTATTACAGGGGATGGTAAGGAGTCAAGCAAGGTGTGCTGGCTTGATCTATATGCACCTGCTTGTGGTCTGCATTCTTGTCTTGAAGACCACCTGCTGATTTGTCAAGAAATTCACTTACCCTCTGTCTGATACATTGGAACTGCTGCTTTGATGAGTTCTGTGTACATTGCACTTGGACACCTCTTAGCTCTACTAGTAAATCACATAGTTCAATAGTCATTTGAAGCAAAAACTCATTGAAAATCTCTCCAGTTCCCAAAGTTGAGTCACAATCAGACACATCTAACCTGTACTGTGCAAGTTGTATGCAGAATCATTCATGCTTAACTTTCTCATCAAAACCCATCACTCTCTGTTCATTCTTAACTTCAATACTTGTATAGTTATCTATCTTCTTACATACCTCTGCTGGCTTCTTGATGCAGTACTGATGTCACAACTTTCTACTCAGATTCTTCCATCTCTGTTGATTCCCTGAGGTATCCAGTTCTACTAGGTTTTGGAGTAGTGCACAAATATCTGTATGAAGGCTCACCATATACAATTAGACCATGCTATAATCATTTGGCAAGTACTCAAATGAATTGAACATCAACTTTTCCACTCTGAACCATGCTTGTGGGCAGGGGAATGAGTTTGGTCAGGGTTGTACTAAAGATGAATTGATATTTGGTATAGGGACCATAGTGTTGGATTAGTATACATTTACAGTAGTATAATGACATCAACCTTGTCTTAGGTGAAATATGTATGAAAACTGATGTGATTTTTGAATTTTCCATATATTATGCATGATGCATCTTGGATCACATGGACACAGATCAGGTCATATCAGTTATGGACTTCCTATTAGATTATAGACTGGTGAGTTGATCATTTATAAATTCACTAAGTCAATATTTGAGGATAATTTTGCAAGATACTGATGGGATATATGGCAACTGATGGAGGTATGATCATATTGCATGGAAAATCAGATAAATCAAGCTGATTGTGTTATGATCTACCACTTGAATGGTTGAGTTAGATCAGTTTTTAGTCAAATCAGTTAGTATATGTTTAGGTTATCAGTATATCAGTATTATCTATCAAATCAGTAGCATTAGTCAGCAAATAAATCAGCAGATCCTTTTCTGACAGAAATAGATATATTAAGTAGGATCATATTGGGTGATGATGATGCAATCAAATGAGTCATCAACCACAACCTACATTAGGAAATACAATTAGTCAGCAATTGATCTGGCAAAATATATATAAGGAGCTGCTGAACCTCAATAAAAATCAGTTCAAGTTAAAGTGAATACAATACTAGCTAAACTCCATATTCCTCTGCAACTCTTATACCAAGACTTGTAACATTGGTAGCAGCAATAACAAGAAACCCCTCTCCTAAAGAAAGAAGAAACCACCCTCAAGATATTGGACAATCAAGTATGGAAGAATGCCATGCAGCAAATCCTGGCCCAACAGCAACAAGGAGCAACTACCATGGCTCAGAGCCAGCAAAGCCCTGTCAAGTGCAACTTTAGTGTGAAGGTCAACCAGTACCATGGCAGAGTCAATGAAAACCTGGGAACTTGGCCCTTTCAGATTGAAGAAGCTTTTAAAGCTAAAGGAATTGCTCCAGAAAGCAAGTTGCATTATGCAGCTTCTTACCTGGCAGATGCAGCTTTACAGTGGTACCACAACTAGATCAGGTCAACCACTACAATGGGATGCTCTACAATCTCTACCTGGGATGAGTTTGTGTTGGAAATTCAGGATTCTTTAGAACCTCCACACCAGCAGACACTACTAAGAAGGAAGTTAAAGACACTCAGACAAAAAGAAATGGTTCAAGAATACATCTATGAGTACAGATATCTACTTGGCCAAATTGAAAGAATGGACCCCCTGGATCAAGTTGAATACTTTATTGATGGGTTGAAAGAAAGAACTTGCAAGGAAGTGAATTATCAAAGACCTCAGACTATTGAAGAAGCCATCAAGATTGCCATTGACTATGACTCAGCTATGTTTGGAGTTGGGAAGCCTACTGTGACTAATCAGAGAGGCTACAAGCATTATGAGAGAAGACAGTCAGAAGCAGTACCAATGGAAATAGATGCTATGCAGAAGAATCCTACCTCAGAAGAATATAAGAAGTAGGACTTTGCTTCAATTGCCACCAGCAAGGACATATTGCAAAGTACTGCCCTCAGAGAAGAAATGGACACCAGCCATTAAGAACCTTTAACCGTATTAAGGCCATGGAGCATAGTAACATGGAGGATGAACTTGAAGAAGACTCTGAACACACCTTCCACATAACAGAAGAATACCTATCCCAGATGACCTCAAACTCAGAAAAGCTATTATACTTGAATGAAGTAATCAATGGAGTACCTGCCAAGATCATGATTGACTCAGGAGCATTGCATGAGTACATGTCAGAGCAATTTGCTCTGAAAGCTGGAATCAACTTGGAACCTACCAAATCAACTTCAGTCACAACAGCTGATGGGAACTCTCACATAATCAACCATATTACTCAGCCAGTAAGAATGAAGATCAATGACTATGAAGAAGACCTACAAGCTTATTTATTTGAGAACTGCAAGTTTGACCTTGTACTTGGAAAGACCTGGCTATTTTGTTGTAATCCATCAATCAACTGGAGAACCCATGCTACTCAGATCCAAAAAGACAACAAAATCCAAGAGCAATTACCTGCCAGGCTGGATTTCAACTTGGTCAATTCCAGTATGTGTGAGACAAGTGAATTTAGCAAGACCCAGTTCTGTAGAACACTTAGAAAAGGTACCCAGATGTTCCTCATGGCAGTATCACAGGAGGATTCCACTACCCCAGCACCCCAGCAGGTTCAGACCCTCTTGAAGAAATATTCAGACATGTTTCCAGATGAGCTTGTAGCCTACCACCAGTCAGAGACGTGGATCATGCCATTGACACAGGAGATAGCCCTCCAGTGAGCAAGACACCTTACGGAATGAGTCCATTGGAATTGGAGGAAATGAAGAGACAAATTGATCAGCTATTGGAGCAAGGATACATCAGACCCAGCAAGTCACCTTGGGGAGCACCAGTGCTTTTTGTGAAAAAGAAGGATGGAACACTTAGGATGTGCATTGACTACAGAGCCCTGAACTCAGTTACCGGCAAGAATAAGTACCCCATACCCCGGATTGATGAGCTTTTGGACCAACTTAATGGAGCCACTATTTTCAGCAAGATTGACCTCATGTCAGCATACAACCAGATTAGGGTGAAGCCAGAAGATATCCCTAAGACAGCATTCAGGCCCAGATATGGACATTACAAGTACTTAGTCATGAGTTTTGGCCTCACCAATGCCCCTGCAACTTTCATGACCGTGATGCAGACTGTCTTCCAGGAGTAATTTGACAAGTTTGTCATAATCTACCTAGATGATATACTGATATACAGCAAGACAGAAGAGGATCACTTGGTGCACATTGAAAGGTCTTGAAGAAGCTAAGAGAGAACAAGCTTTATGGCAAGCTACCCAAGTGTGAATTCTTCAAGGAACACATTGAATATCTGGGACACATGGTGACTAGCACAGGAGTAACCTTAGACCCCAAGAAGGTAGAAATAATCAAGAATCTGAAGCAGCCCCATAGCACATCAGAGCTCGGATCATTCCTTGGAATGGTTTCCTATTATTGGAGATTTGTCAAGTTGTTTGCAAGTATTGCAGTCCCTTTAACTGATATCCTCAAGAAAAACAATACCTACAAGTGGGACATAGCTTGTGAGACTGCCTTCCAGACGCTCAAGAATGAACTTGCTAAGCTGCCAAGCTTAAGAATACCAGACTTCAGAAAAGAGTTCACTCTGTGCACAGATGCTTCAGATTATGCAATTGGTGGAGTGCTGAGCCAAGAACACAGAGGGAAAGGACTACCCTGTTGCCTTTGAATCCAAGAAACTGAACTCAGCAGAACAAAACTATTCAGTCTATGAGAAGGAGATGCTTGCTATAATACACTGTTTGAAGACGTTGAGATGCTATATTGAAGGAGTCAAATGCACTGTTGAAGACTGATCATGCCTCCCTCAAGTATATATTTACTCAGAAGGTACTCTCTAGAAGAATGACAAGATGGAGTGAATACATTCAGCAATTTGACCTGGAGATTGTCTACTGTCCTGGAAAAAACAACATGGTTGCTGATGCCTTATCAAGATTAGATCAAGTTGCACAACTCAACTTGGTGCATGAATCAGATTGGCCCAGCCTATTACCAAAGTACTTGGAGGACCAAGCCATTCCTAATGAGGTGGATGAAGATATCAAGAAGATAATCCGTGATGAGGCCAGCAAATTTGTTGTACAGAATGAAACACTCTACAAATTGTTGATGGAAGCCCTATTGCCTATTGTCCTTATGTTGCTCGCCTGGATTTAATACATAAGCTACACAATGGATATGGACATCTTGGATTGAAGGAACCTATAGCCTTGTAAAGCCAGAGCATGGTGGCCCAGAATGAAACAAGACATTGAGAAGCTAGTAAAAACATGCCCAAACTGCCAAATCAATCAAGGCCAGCCACAAAGAATTGCCGAACTCTCCTTGGAGCCTGTAAGACCATTTGAGAGATGGGGAATTGACTTTATTGGAAGACTGCCAACTACCAGGAAATGCAACCGTTGGATCCTAGTAGCAATTGACCATGCCACTAAATGGCCAGTTGCTAAAGCTGTACCAATAGCCAGTGAACAAGAAGTTGCAAGTTTCATTTACCATGAGATCCTGATGAAGTTTGGATGCCCTGTGGAGATCTTATCCGATAGAGGTGCAAACTTTATGGCAAAGACATTAGAGGCTTACCTGGAAATGCAGCAGATCAGACACTTGAAAACCTCGGCATATCACCCCAGAACTAATGGAGTCACTGAGCGGTTTAATGGATTATTTGGAAAAATGCTGACCAAGTATGCAAATGGAGTTGTCAGTAGATGGGATGAGTATATAGACCAAGCACTCTTTGCATGCAGAGTCAGAGTACACAACACCACCCAGCAATCACCATTTTACTTAGTTTATGGATGTGAACCAAGGATTCCAGGAGATCTCACACAACCAAAGCTTACAGACACCTTAGAAGATGAACTCAGTCAGCCAAGTAGACACCAGCAACTGGAACAAAGACGTCAAGAGGCACAGACCAAAGTATCTCAAAGTGCAGAAAAGATGAAGCAGAGATTTGATAAGACTATAGCACCAGAAGCATTGACAGTTGGGAACTTTGTATTGCTAAGAAACAACACTCGGAAGAAGTTTGAGCCACAATGGACAGGACCATTCAAGATCATCAGAGAATGTCCATTTGCAACTTACCAACTGGTGGACAAACAAGGCAATATCCGGGAAGACTTAGTGCATAGGGACAGACTCAAGCTTGCAAGACTTGCTGATAATACTGAACCATCAAGATATTGGTATCACAAGAAAAGAGATTCAGGAGAACCCTCTCAACTTTAGTAGGGGAGAATGTTATGATCTGCCGCTTGAATGTTTAAGTTAGATCAGTTTTTAGTCAAATCAGTTAGTATATGTTTAGGTTATCAGTACATCAGTATTATCTATGAAATCAGTAGCATTAGTCAGCAAATGAATCAGCAGATCCTTATCAGACAGAAATAGATATATTAAGTAGGATCTTATTGGGTGATGATGATGCAATCAAATGAGTCATCAGCCACAACCTACATTAGGAAATACAATTAGTCAGCAATTGATCTGGCAAAATGTATATAAGGAGCTGCTGGAACCTCAATAAAAATCAGTTCAAGTTTTAGTGAATACAATACTAGCTAAACTCCCTATTCCTCTACAACTCTTATACCAAGACTTGTAACAATGCAGCAGGTCAGACACTTGAAAACCTTGGCATATTACCCCAGAACTAATGGAGTCACTGCGCGGTTTAATGGATTAACTGGAAAAATGCTTACTAAGTATGCAAATGGAGTTGTCAGTAGATGGGATGAGTATATGGACCAAGCACTCTTTGCATGCAGAGTCAGAGTACACAACACCACCCAGCAATCACCATTTTACTTAGTGTATGGATGTGAGCCAAGGATTCCAGGAGATCTCACACAACCAAAGCTTACAGACACCTTAGAAGATGAACTTAGTTAGCCAAGTAAACACCAGCAACTGGAACAAAGACATCAAGAGGCTCAGACCAAAGTATCTCAAAGTGCAGAAATGATAAGCAGAGATTTGATAAGACTATAGCACCAGAAGCAATGACAGTTGGGAACTTTGTATTGCTAAGAAACAACACTTCAAAGAAGTTTGAGCCGCAATGAACAGGACCATTCAAGATCATCGGTGAATGTCCATTTGCCACTTACCAACTAGTGGAAAAACAAGGCAATATCTGGGAAGACTTAGTAGACTTGTTCTGTTGGATAGTGTCACATAGTACCAGCCTTTTATGGTGCTGGATTGATCTGGCACTCTACAGCACTATCTGGCACTATAATTTCTACCATGATGCCAGTGGTATGATACAGTTTCTGATAATTTTACTCAATCTTACTTATGTTGCTCAGAATAGTGCTTTCCTTGCTGTATTTACTCTTCATAATGCTCCAGACACATTTCTCTCAGTGGATGTCTTCTTGTATGAACATACTGTGCATTAATAAGTATCTTAACTATTTTACCTATTCTGCTGTTTTCTCCTATATATGACTTTCCTCTGTATTTACCTGCCAATATGCTGAATCTCTTCAGATATCCAAATGTGTGCTCTACCCTCACTCTGAAATGATTAAATATCTGATTGTAGAGCTTCTGCTTCCTGCTAAGCACACCATTCCTTGGCTTCCTATACGCTGTGATACATCCAAATCTCTGACAATCCTCTCCTATATAGGCTAAGTCTGCCATACATTTCTCCCCTCTATTGAATTCAGGATGATTCTCTACCCAGAGTGCTTTGTCATGCCTACTTCCAGCAAATGGCCCACTAAACCAGATGATGTTACCCTCAATGTCAGACAGTGCTTGAAACTTCACACAGTGTGCCTTGTACTTGCCAGAATAGAAGTGCCTCTGCCCTCTAGAAGGTCTGTTAATCCTCACTGGGAAGGTATCCAAAATACTCCTGATATGGAACCTGTTGCTAAACACTCTGGGATATGGAAGTCTATTGGAGCTTCTGATCCTAGTATTCCAAGCTTGCTCTAAGTCATTCATACCCTCTGCAAGGTGGCTCTCCATTGCTGTCAGCTGGGAATGAAAGCTTCTAGGACTTTTGTTTCCATGGATGGTGGGATGAAACCTTGTGGGGCAGTAGTTCTTGTAATAGCAGAGAAGCTTAACAAGGGATCTCCTTGAGTAGATTGGGGTTGATGGTCTGCAGTACTTGGAATAGGCCTCCTCTAGTGTGTCAAAAGGAAATCCAGTGGTAGTGATGGGATTGATGAGAAAAGACCATTGAGATGAGTAAGCTATATTAAAATTGGTGGATGATTGTATGGAGGCGGTTTGAATTGATTTGGCGCAATCTGCGTTATTTATCTGATTTTTAGTACTTTATGGTTAAATCTCCATCAATTGCCATGTATCCCATCATTATGTTGCAAAAATCATCCGCAAACAATGCCTTGGTATTTTATTGATGCTTTAATCATAGGTCTATAATCAAATAGGAAATCTGTGATTGATGTGATCTGATCCATATCAACGTAATCCAAGATGCATCATGCCTAATATATGGAAAATTCAGCAATCACATTAGTTTTTATATATACTTCATATAAGACCAGGTTGATGCCAATATACTGCTGTATAAGTATCCAAATCCGTTGCTATAGTCCCCATACCAAGCCTCCACTCATCTTTAGTACAACCCAGACAAAACCCATCCCCCAGCTCACAAGAGCGGTCCGGACCAGAAGAGTCAATGTTGAATCTGTTTGAGTTCTTGCCAAATGATTTTAGTATGGCCCAAGTGTCTATGATGAGCCTTCATACAGATATTTGGGCACTACTGATTAATCTAGCAGAACTAGATACCTCAGAGAGTTGACAAAGATGGAAGAATTTGAGTAGAAAGCTGTGGCATGAGTTCTACATCAAGATGCCAGCCAATGTATGTAAGAAGATATATAACAAGACAAGTACTGAAATCAAGAATGAGCTAAGAGTGAGGGGATTTGACAAAGAAGCCGTGCGGGAAAAATTTTGTGCGCAATTTGCATAGTTTGGGCCAGACACGTCTGTTTGTACCTCAACTTTGGGAACCAAGGAGATTTTGAATGAGTTTTTGCCTCAAATGACTAATATACTTTGTGATGTATTAGTAGAGCTAAGTGGCTTCCAAGAGCAATATACACAGGATTCATCCAGGCAACAGCTTCAAAGTATCCAACAGAAAGTAAGTGAATACCTTCAGGAATCAGATGGTGCGCTTCAGGAGGAAAAATACAGACCACAAGCAACATTGTTCAGATTGCGCCAGCACGCCTTGCTGGATTCCCTACCATTTCTTGCAACCACAGCACGCCAGCGCATGTCAGTCTAGACAATGCCAACACCCTTTACCAGAACGCCCTGCACCAAGTCAACTTGCATGCTTCAGAGCAAAACTACAAGAACTTGCCAAACTGCTCATTTAGACACAAGTCCATTGGAGCGGACCAAGTTGTGTCAACATGCAGCATCATATCAAACTCAGCCAAGGGCCATCTCAGCGCGTCAAGGTGCACCTGCACATACTGTTTTGCCTGACCATCAGTGAGTTACTTCTGGTGAACTGACTGATGACGACTAACTTGAAGTGCCTCAACCACCAGAGCCCTTGGCAAGTAAAAGAACACATCAGCACGTTTCACTATAGGCTGGTTCAGTTGGTTCAGTTGGAGCAATTCAGCACGGCCAAGCTGCGGTATTGCACTCATCAACTAGGAGGCAAAATACCGACTACAAATACACAAGTAGCCAAGATGATAGTCAGCCAGGAAGTAGTATAGGTGTGCAAAGTGAGTTACTACCAAATGCTTCAGTAGTAATCCCTGTGAGAAAAAAACCCAGGAGAAGATGATGCAATCACTTTGAATTGCTCATATTTGTAATGATCCCAACAACCCATTTATTTTGTAATCCAAATCGAGCCATTGCAAATCTGTGATCATCAAATTTTTGATATAAGTAATATCAAGGTTGTCTCATGTTTGAGACAGAACCCCTATAAACAAACACCCTGCATATATACATGTCATCTGTAATACCAGTGCAGCTATTGGATCTGTTTTGCACCTACACAATTGCTTGTGTGCTAGCTATGACATGTCCAATCACTAGGATCAGGGATTTACTTGATCAATGGGCAAAATGGGATATTTGATGGCAAATCAGGTAGCTTTTTTAGTAGTCAATGAGCCAATTGGGGGCTGCCAGCTTCATGATACTTTTGGACCAATTAACCATTGAGTTACCATCCAATTGGAGTGAGGGTAACCAAAATGGTAAGTATCAGTGTAGTTTATAGTGTGATACACATTTATTTCCATTTACATTAAAGAAACATATCCAAATACCAGATTTTACCTGCCATCATAGCGGTATCCAATTGCGAACGTGATGCAAACATTACAAGTTGGCACAATGATCTGTGCCAACCTTGTTGTGTCAGATTGTGCCATAGTGTGTGAGATTGTCCTGCATAGTGCAAAATTGTCCAAGAACAATCCTGCCTTCTGGTAGCTATAATATTGCGCCCAATTGTTCTTTACAACCGTGGAGTGCACCGCGCGCTCTGGCATGGTACAATGGAACAAGTCTAGTGCATAGGGACAGACTCAAGCTTGCAAGACTTGCTGATAATACTGAACCATCAAGGTATTGGTATCACAAGAAAAGAGATTCAGGAGAACCCTCTCAACTTTAACAGGGGAGAATGTTATGATATGCCGCTTGAATGTTTAAGTTAGATCAGTTTTTAGTCAAATCAATTAGTTATTTGTTTAAGTTATCAGTATATCAGTATTACTTATCAAATCAGTAACATTAGTCAGCAAATGAATCAGCAGATCCTTATCAGACAGAAATAGATATATTAGGTAGGATCTTATTGGGTGATGATGATGCAATCAAATGAGTCATTGGCCACAGCCTACATTAGGAAATACAATTAGTCAGCAATTGATCTGGCAAAATGTATATAAGAAGCTGCTGGATTCTCAATAATGTCTAGTTCAAGTTTTAGTGAATACAATACTAGTTAAACTCCCTATTCCTCTACAACTCCTATACCAAGACTTGTAACATAAAGATGCTGCTATAAGAAAGAGGCACTTGGCATGTTGTCATGGGAGAAGGATGCCCACCTAAAATTGATGGAGAGGGAGCCCTAAAGTGCCTTTAACTGCACTGGGATAAATATTAAATACAAATTGTTAATTCAACTTCCAAGGGCAAAAACAGCAAAGAATGACTGGAAGGCATTAGAAGACACTTACTAGTTATGCTCTGCTGCTAAGAAAATTTATTCTAGAAGGAAGTTCTTCACTAACAGGAAGTGTTCAGGGGAAGAAATAAAAGTCTATTTGGCATACTCATTCTATTGGTAAATGGGATAGAATCTGTAGGTTTGCCAGCTACTGATGAAGATGTGATGTTTAGCATTTGGAATAGCCTGATCGGCATGCTTCAGGCCCTTGAATCAGCACTAGATTCCACACAGTAGATATAACCTTCAACTATGAGTATCAAAGGCTCCTGGATTAAGAATTAAGAAAATCAAGTGCCAATAAGAAGGAAAAAGAAAATGCATTAATAGGCAATAATAGCCAGCAAAGGATGTACCAAACACCCTTCAACAGCAGCAGTGGCTGTAAGAGTCTTGGAGATATTGAAAGTAATTGGGAGGACAAGTAGATTATGTGGTTTCACTTCATGATTTATTGAATGCAAAAGTAGCATATATACTTTAAATGGTCTTGACATTGCAAATATGTGTAATAGGCTTAGGAAGGTCCCAAGTGTTGTAAAAATTTGTAATTCCACCCAAATATTCACTTAACTTAGTCACTTAGAACATTACCTTCAAATCCTAGAGAATACTGACCAAATCCCTTGTTGGGATTTACTTAGAATATTTTCACCAAAATATCAGATACCCAAAACATGAAAATTCTCAAGGTTGTCTAAACAGCCCCAAACTTTGCAAACATGTTCTTGGGACCTTCCTAAATCTATTTTACATGCTTTTTATGCCAAGACCATGTAAAAGTATAAATACTACTTTTATATTCAATATATCATTATGTGAATATCACATAGTCTACTTGTCCTCCCAATCACCTCCAGTATCTCCAAGACTCTTACAACAGGGTATGAGCCCCAAGCTGTCACTTTCTGCAATGTCTACTACTGCCATTACTGGAACTTTTCCCTCTGCAGAAAAGTTGGATGGATCTAACTTCCAAGTGTGGAAGGTGAAGAAGAAGATGCTGCTACAAGAAAGAGGCCTTTGCAATATTGTCATGGGAGAAGAATGCCCTCCTAAAAATGTGGGAGAGGAAGCTTTAAAGTACCAGAACAAAGAACAAAGTACCTTTAACTGCATTTGCCTTGATGTTAAAGCCAAATTGCTAATTCAATGCTCAACAGCAAAAACAGCAAAGAATGCCTGGAGGGCATTAGAAAATACCTACCAGTCATGTTCAGCTACTAAGGAAATTTGTCTGCGACAAAAATTCTTTACTGCAAAGACTCTGCCAGCAGATGAAATGAAAATCTAATTAACAGAATTACCCTGCTGGCAGATGAAATGGAATCTGTGGGCATACCAACTACTGATAAAGATGTGGTAGTTATCATCCTGAATAGCCCAACAGACATGTTTCAGGGCCTTGTATCAGCCCTAGAGTCTAGAACTAAAGATGCGACCTTAAATTACATATATGGAAGGCTCCTGGACAAAGAATAAAAAAATCAAGCACCAATAAGAAGGAAGACAAAAATTCTGTAATAAGCAGTAATAACCAGCAAAAGAAGTACTCAAGGCCCTACAAAGACCACTGCAATCTGTTTTACAACTACTGCAAAAGGAAAGTACACATATCAGACCGGTGTTGCAAAAAGAGAGATAATCAGCAAAAGAAGCCTGAATATGGAAATGCTGCAACAACTGAAGATAGACTATTCATATCTGCACTAAGTATGACCACAAACAAGGCTTCCCTCATGTGGTACATTGACTCTGGAGCATGTCAACACCTTACAAGCCAAAAAGAACTTTTACCCAATATCAGGAAATTCCAGTTAAGAAGGTTTTCATGGGTGACAATAGGACACTTGATGTAGTGTGAGAAGGAACTATCCAAATAAACCTAGAAGCAGTAAAGGAAGCCACATACTGACCTTCAAACAAGTACTTTATGTACCAAAAATAGTCAATAACCTACTATCCATAAGCAAGGCCACTGCAGAAGGACTCAGTTTCAGCTTTGACAATTTTGGATGCAAGATCACTGATCAAAATGGTGCCCATTTTGCTGTGGGTATCAGAGATCAGAATCTGTACAAGTTGACTTATATTCCATCATATTTGGAAGCCAGTATAAGTAACTTAAATGAACAAACAACAATGCCCTGGCCCAGGAGATTTGGGCACATCCATTTTGAATATTTGAACAAAATCATCAAAGATCAGCTAACTTCTGGAGTAAGAATTGATCCCCCAGCTGATTTAGAGCACTGTGAAGCCTGCATATATGGGAAACAAGCCAGACAACCATTCAAGAGCTCTGGGTTAATCAAAAGTAAGAAGAAATTAGATCTATTTCAGTCAGATCTGTGTGGACCTTTGCAAAATTTATCCTTAGGAGGGATGAAGTATTTAATCACCTTTACCAATGATTATACAAGATACACATGGGTCTACTGCATGGAGAGAAAGGAAGAAGCTCTGTCTAAGCTCATGGAGTTTATAGCCATGGTGGATGGAGAAACTGGAGAAAAAATCAAGAAAATACGCTCTGACATCAGTGGAGAATATACCTCAAAACTCTTCATCCACTTCTGCAAGACTCATTGGATAAAGAAAGAAACTGCTGTACCATACACCCCACAACAAAATGGAGTAGCAGAATATGCAAACAGATCAATAATTGATATGGCAAGATCTATGATCTATGATCAAAGATTATCCTATAATTTTTGGGTGGAATCAGTTGCCACTGCTGTATACCTTAACAATTGGAGTATAACAGAATACTTTGTGATTCTACTCCATTTAAAGCATGGTATGGCTACAGATAAAGTGCAGAACATCTAAGAATATTTGGGTGTACAGCATATGCCAAAAAACTGCCTGGATATCAGTCAAAATTTCAGTGAAATAGTGTAAAATGCATATTTTTGAGCTGCTGCAATGAGAGTAAGGCTTACTGACTCTATAATACTAAAGCAAAGAAGCTGACCAAGTCCAGGGATGAGTTGTTTGATCAAAATTCAAGATATTTACATGAAATGACATCAGATGTTGATGATGAAAATTTGATCTCAAGTCCACCAATAGCCAGGATTGAATCAGAGCTAAGTAATGAAAGTTTTTTCACTCCAGAGATCTGTACAACTGTGGTTCAGCCAGAATCAGTACTTAGGAATATCCCAGAAGTGATCATTTCAGTATCAAATGCCAGAAGTTTCAACCACACAAGAAATAGCCCAAGTTACTACATCAATGAGGGTACAAACTTAGCCTATGCCTATTCAGTCCATATTGATGAGCACCTGACTGTAAAAGAGGCCCCAAATAGCCCTCAGACAAAGTTTTGGAGATCTGCAATGCCAGAGGAATATCAGGCCCTGATGGAAAATCAAGCTTGGGACTTAGTCAAATTACCAATCAACCAAAAATCAATTGGATGCAGATGGGTCTTTAAGACAAAGTACAATGTTGATGATTCAATTGAAAGATTCAAAGCAAGACTTGTGGCCAAAAGATACTCTCAAACAAAAGGACTTGGCTATACTGAGACCTCAGCACTGGTAGCCAACTTTAACTCCATCAGATTGATGTTAGCTATTGCAGCCAAATACAAGTTATTTATTCATCAAATAGATGTAAAAGCTGCATTTTTGAATGGAGAACTTGATGAGGATGTGTGTATTGGCCAGTCAGAGAGGTTTGTTGACCAAGATAGCCCCCATTTGGTCTGCAAGCTTAAAAATCTCTATAGGGCTTCAAACAATCACCAAAAGCCTGCTACTGCAAGATACATTCTTATTTGGGATCTTTGAGTTTAAAAGGAGTAAGGCTGACAATAGCAAATACTATAAGCCAGATAGAACAAATCCAGTTCTATTAGCTCTATATGTGGATGATCTTATTGTAGCCACCAATAACCTAGCATCATTGGAAGAGACTAAATCCAGCCTATCTAAAGAGTTCAAGATGTCCAATCTAGGAGAACTCAGTTACTACTTATGTATAAAGTTCTCCATAGACAGAAGTACCCAGACTATCACCCTAAGCCATCCAAGCATATTCAGGATATACCAAGAAAACATGAAATGGAAGACTGTAAACCGGCAGCTACCCCATTGGAGAGAAACATTGATTTGGTCAAAAGTCAACCAAATCAAGAGAGCTTGGTGCCCTCTGCAAACCCTGACTTTCCTTATCAATCTATGGTTGGCAGTCTGATATATGTCATGCTTGGAACACATCCAGATATCTCATATTCAGTGGGAGTTGTCAGCCAGCATAATCAGAACTATGGATCAGATCATACTGCAGTAGTTAAGCGGATTTTTAGATATCCAAAAAGAACTACTGATATCTGCTGAAGATACACTTATAAGGATTCAGATCAGGATCCTGCAGGATACTCTGATGCTGATTGAGGACATAATTTAGAAGACAGAAGATCCACCACAGGATACACCTTTCTTCACTGTCAAGGAGCAATTTCATGGAACTCAAGAGGGCAACCAACCATAGCACTTTCTTCCACAGAGGCAGAGTACATGGCAGCCTGTGAAGCTACAAAAGAAGCAATGTGGTTAAGAAAGCTTTTTATAGATTTAGGCATATGTCAAAATACACCTATTACTTTATTTCAAGATAATCAAGGATATATACAATTAAGTAGAAATCTAACTTTTTATGCTAGAACTCAGCACATAGATATAAGACATCATTTCATATGTGAAGCTATAGAGAATAACTTAGTTAGCTTAGTTTGCTGTCCTGCAAATGAAATGATTGCAGACATATTTACAAAACCATTTGCTAGAGACAAGTTTGAGTATCTTAGGTCAAAGTGCAGAGTAGTTAGTATGAGCATTTAGCTAAGTGGGAGTGTTGTAAAGATTTTTAATTCCACCTAAATATTCACCTAATTAAGTCACTTAGATCATAACCTTCAAATCCTAAAGAATACTGACCAAATTCCTTGTCAGGATTTACTTAGATTATTCTCACCAAAATGCCAGGTACCCATACCATGAAATTAGATAAGTTGTCCAATCAGCCCCACACTTTGCACACATGCTCTTGGGAGCTTCCTTAACCTATTCTACATGTCTGTAATGCAATACCATGTAAATGTTATGAATAGACACAAGGCAGGAGAGTAGAGCTAGGCAAGGCAGGACCAGGAAAGGACTTAGGTGTGGATCAACAAGGCAAGGCGGATTTCCAAGGCAAGGCTGTTTATTCAAGACCTGTGTTTATCAGACTGAGGAATACTTAAGGGGGGATAGGACTATATATACTTTTTGGCTATACTGATGCTGAGAGATATTAGCTAATACTAATGGGGTTGTGGGGTGAGGCACAGCAATGGTGCTGGGGGTAATGACATAGATGACACGGCACTGAGACAGGATGGGGAAATGGATTGGGTCACCTGATCATGTGACTAAGTCATGTGACCTGGTATTTCCATATATGGTACTGGACTATAAAAAATATGATGGAAAGCTTCCATGGAATGTTCCATTGTGTAACAATGGTTTGAGATGTTCAGGAACTTTCTGGAAGGTGGTAGAAGGTTCCAGAAGGAATCTCTTAGAAATTGAGCTAGGAAGCTGAAACTTGGCATGGGTGTTCATAGTTGTCATGTGATCATGACACTATTCTCCTCTTCCAGGCAAAGCTCTGTTTCCCTTTGGGGCAGGTTTTGCAGGATATTGTTGGTGGAACTGGGTAACTAGATCTTGACAATTAGTGAGATGGGTAGCTGGTTCCCATGTTTGGTCACTTGGATCATAACCAATCCAGTCTACTAAGTAGTACAGCTTTGACCGGATATACTTGGAGTCCAGAATCTGTTTAACTTCAAATTCTTGATGTTGGTCAACCTGGATGGCTTGGGGCTTTGCTTCTTGCCGGTTTGGCAATGTGTTCCTACAATACGGCTCCAGGAGGGACACATGGAAAGTATCATGGATTTTCATACTTGCTGGTAACTGTAGCTGATATACTATAGGGCTAAGCTTCTTCTTGATTTTGAAGGGACCAAGTTTCTTGAAATCCAACTTGTCACAAGGGCGGTTGGTGCTGATGTTTCTTCTGAGCAACCATACAAAATCTCCTTCATTAAGATCAGGGCTGGGATGCTGTTTTAGATTGGCAACTTTCTTGTAGATTTCCTGAACTAAGGATAGCTCTTCCTTGAGGGTGTTCTGGATGTCCTGGATTGCTTGGGCATGTTCAGCCGCATGTGGGCTCATTGGGTCTGTTGGAATCTGGATATCAAACTGAGGGTGGAATCCATAGTTTGCATAGAATGGTGTAAAACCGGTTGCACTATGGCTTGAGTTGTTGTAGGCAAACTCAGCAACAGGGAGTAGATCAACCCAATTGTCTTGCTGGTAATTGATATAGCACCGGAGGTATTGCTCTAGAATCTGGTTGATTCTTTCAGTCTGGCCATCAGACTGTGGATGGAAGGCAGTAGAGAGCTTGACTTGAACACCAAGGTATTGCATGAAGTGTTTCCAAAACTTGGACACAAACTGTGGGCCTCTATCTGACACAATATCACTGGGGATATCATGAAGGCGGAAAATATTCTTCAGGACTAAAGCAGCAGTTTCTTTTGCATTAGTGTTCTTACAGCAAGGGATAAAGTGAGCCATCTTGGTCAGCCGGTCAGCCACTACAAGTATAGCATTGAAGCCACATGACTCAGGGAGGTCAGTAATGAAGTCCATAGATATAGATCTCCATTGGTGTTCTGGGATAGGCAGGGGTTGAAGAAGTCCATAGGGCTGGTGTCTGGCTGGTTTTGCATGGTTGCAAATATCACAAGTCAGAATGTACTCTTTGATAAGCGTTATCATTCTAGGCCACCAGAAATCTCTTTTGATAGCATTCAAGGTTTTGGCAGTACCAAAGTGGCCTGCAGCCATTGAATCATGCCGAGACTTAATGATGTCTAGCTGGGTGGCAAGGTCTGGGACATAAAGCTGCTGCTTGTGGTAGATGAGGTTGTTTACCAAATGCAGGTTCTGGATGTTTGGGAACTTGGGAGGGGGCCCAACTGGGGATTCCAGATATTTCTTGATAGTGCTGGAAGTCATATCAGAGGCTTGGGATTCTGATATCCTTACTAAGAATGAAGGGATGACAAGACTTGAGGACTGGGTGGCAAGAATCTCAAAATGTTTCTTGCTCAGCAATGGGTGTTCCATTTGCCGACAGGCATCATCTCCCTCTTCCAGGGCATATTCCTTTTTTCTGGACAGGGCATCAGGCTTTCCTTGCTTTGCACCAGGTCTATAGGTGATAGTAAAGTCAAAGCTGGACAGGAAGAGTGACCATCTGGCTTGTCTCCGGTTTAGTACCTTGGAAGTTGCAAAGTACTCAAGGTTCTTATGGTCACAGCAGACTTTGATTTTGTGTTTTGCACCGTCCAGGTAGTGTCTCCATTGCTCAAAGGCTACAATGATAGCAAGCAACTCCTTATCATAGATATCATAGTTGATCTCTGCAGGGGAAAACTTCCAAGAGTAGAATGCAATGGGGTGCAACATATTGTCCTCATCATACTGGGAGAGTATGGCACCAAGGGCAAAATCAGAAGCATCAGTCTCCACTATGAATTGCTTCTCAAGGTCAGGGTGGGCAAGCAGGGGGGCCTTCAGGAAAGATTTCTTGAGTTGGTTGAATGAGCTGGATTGCTCCTCATTCCAGGCAAAAGGTGTGTTCTTCTGGGTAAGCTTTGTCAGAGGGGTGATTATCTTGGAGTAGTTGGCTATGAACCTGCAATAGAAGTTGGCAAATCCCAGGAAGGATTGTACTTCCTTGACTGAGCTTGGAGTTTTCCAGGATTGGACTGAGTCAGCTTTCTTTGGGTCCATTCTTGTTCCCTCAGGGCTGATGAGATAACCAAGAAATTCCACTTCTCTCTGGTCAAATTCACACTTCTCTAGCTTGGCATAGAGACCGGCAGAGTCTAGTTTTCTCAATACTTTCTTGACATGTTCATCATGTTCATCTTGGCTCTTGGAGTATATGAGAATATCATCAAGGTAGATTACCACAAAATGGTCAAGGTATTCACGGAATATGTCATTCATGAGGTGTTGAAACACAGCAGGGGCATTGGTGAGGCCAAATGGCATTACTTTGTACTCAAAGTGACCATATCTTGTGCGAAAGGCAGTTTTCCATTCATCATCGGGCTTGATTCTGACAAGATTGTAAGCTCCTCTCAAGTCAATCTTGGTGAAGACTTGGGCAGCAGATAGCTGATCCAACAGTGTGTTGATCAGGGGCAGGGGGTAGCGGTTCTTGACTGTGATCTTATTCAAAGCACGGTAGTCCACACACATTCTGAGTGTGCCATCCTTCTTCTTGACAAAGAGGATTGGGGCTCCAGCAGGTGATATGGAGTGCTGAATAAAACCCTTCTGGAGGTTTTCTTCAATATAACCATGGAGTTCTTTCAACTCCGGCTGGGAGAGGTTATATATTGGGCCAAATGGAGGGACTTTTCCATCTTCAAGGTCAATAGGGCAGTCATAAGGCCAATGGTCAGGGAGGAGTTCTGCTTTCTTCTTGTCAAAGACATGGGCAAACTCTTGGTACTTGGCTGGTATGTTTGCTGAGGGGGCTCCTTCAGCTGGCAAGGTATCTTGGGCTGTTGAACTGTTGGCAACAGTCTTTTCACGGTTATCAGGGTCTGGAGATTTCATGGAGTTGACTTGGTGGGATCTGGTGAATGACAGGATCTTGGATTTCCAATCAATACTTGGATTGTGATAGCTCAGCCATGAGCTTCCAAGCACAATAGGATAGTGTGGTGAGTTGATGATGTTGAAGGCAATTCTTTCTTGGTGGGCAGTACTGGACAGCTGGAGTAAGCATGTTTCATGGGTAACGGCACCAGAGGAGAGTGATCTTCCATCAATAACTTCTACTTGGACTGGACAGGATTTCAAGGTAACAGGAATAGAGTGCTTCTGGACAAAGGCTTGGTCAATGAAACAGGATGAAGCACCGGAATCAATCAGGGCTAGGGCTGGGACAGGACTGGAGTCAGGGACCTGGATTTTGACAGGCATTCTCAAGGACTGGATAGATTTTGTGGCAAAGGAAGATTCTTGGATATGCTGGATTTTCATGGGTGGGTCCAGTTGCAAGCCTGTCAGTGCAACTGGACATTGGAGTTTCCCGACAGATCTGAATCAGGTTGGTTGCTGGAGGACTGCATCAGCTTGAAGCTGGACTTCTTGTTGGGGCAGGATTTGGCAAAGTGACCTGATTGGCCACAGTATAGACAGAGGTTGGCTTGTTGATGTCTAGACTTTTCACTCTTTGATAGTTTCTTGTATTTGGCACTATCAATCTGCATAGGATCATCTGGAGTGACTTGGGGAGCAGGAGGGGCTGGGACTGCAACAGGAATGTGTCTTTGACGGTTCTTTTGCTTCTTCTGGAATAGTCTGTTATCACACCGGATTGCTTGGTGCATAGCTTCAACCAATGTATCCGGATCTGGGAGTGTGAGTAGCAGATCACAAACTTCATCATTGAGGCCATCTTGGAATTGGCTAATCAAGGCTGCTTGACCCCAGGAGCTGAGGTCACTGGAGAGTTGTCGGAATTCTGAGGCATAGACTGATGCTGGTTTGTTCCCTTGCTTGAGGGTCTTGATCTTGTTGGCAGCAGTTCTGGCTTGGTCAAGGTTACCAAATGCTAGCTCCATTTCAGTGAGAAAAGCTTGGTAGTCTCTGAGGAGGGGAGAGTTGGTCTCCACTAATGGGGAGAACCACTTGAGAGCTGTACCAGTAAGCAGGTTGGAGATGAAACCAACTTTGGCCTGGTCATTGGGGTACCAGTTGGGCTGGAGTGCAAGATTGTTCTTCACCATATTGATGAAGCCACGGAATTCATTCTGAGAGCCATTGAACTTGGTAGCAGGAGTATACTTGGGCTCTTGGTAGACTGGGACATGGCTAGTTTGCTGGACACTTTGGTTCTGGAACTGAGCAAGAGTGTTTCTGAGGTCTGCATGGTCTTGCTGCAGTTGGGTAAAGGCAGCCATGAGCTGGGCAAAGTTCAGCTCTAGGTTGGACATGGTAGCAGAGGAAGGCGGATGAACTTGCAAGGAATACTAGAATATACTAAACTAGGTTGTGGGTTTGTAAAGCCACTAGTATGTCAAGAATACAACTATTGAGCCACAATCCCCAACTTAAATAAGTTAGCGTCACTTCAGAAGGTACTGGTTTCAACGTCCTTTGATAGAGTATTGTACTAAAGCTTCCAATACTGTAACAACTGTAAACTCCACCAGCAGGGTAATAAAGTGAATGTAGCTTTGACCAATAGTTTTACAAAGATAAAGTATCTTTGCCTTTATAGGACAAGACTAGGGAAAGATGATGGGTGATACTTACGGTGAGTATTCCTTTTACAAGTTTTCTTCAAACTTTGGGCAGAAGGCAGGGATCCACAGGTAAGTCAGGAGAGTCTGATAAAACTGTTATGAATAGACACAAGGCAGGAGAGTAGAGCTAGGCAAGGCAGGACCAGGAAAGGACTTAGGTGTGGATCAACAAGGCAAGGCGGATTTCCAAGGCAAGGCTGTTTATTCAAGACCCGTGTTTATCAGACTGAGGAATACTTAAGGGGGGATAGGACTATATATACTTTTTGGCTATACTGATGCCAAGAGATATTAGCTAATACTAATGGGGTTGTGGGGTGAGGCACAGCAATGGTGCTGGGGGTAATGACATAGATGACACGGCACTGAGACAGAATGGGGAAATGGATTGGGTCACCTGATCATGTGACTAAGTCATGTGACCTGGTATTTCCATATATGGTACTGGACTATAAAAAATATGATGGAAAGCTTCCATGGAATGTTCCATTGTGTAACAATGGTTTGAAATGTTCAGGAACTTTCTGGAAGGTGGTAGAAGGTTCCAGAAGGAATCTCTTAGAAATTGAGCTAGGAAGCTGAAACTTGGCATGGGTGTTCATGGTTGTCATGTGATCATGACAGTAAAAGTATAAATGCTAGCTTTACATTCAATAAGTCATTAAGTAAAAGCCACATAATCTACTTGTATTCCCAATTACTTCCCATATCTCTAAGACTCTTACAACACCAAGAACATGTGTGCAAAGCTTGTAGCTCTTTGAACAACTTTGTGAATTTTCATGTCCTGGATACAAGGTATTTTGGTAAAATTATTCAAAGTAAGTCCCAACAAGGAATTTGGACAGTATTCTCCAGGATTGAAGGTAAGGATCTGAGGGACTAAGTTAGGTGAATATTTAGGCGGAATTACAAACTTTTACAACACTCCCACTCTGCTAAATGTTCATACTGACTAGTCCTAATTTTGACCTAAGATATTCAAACTTGTCTCTAGCTTATGGTTGGGTAAATATGTCTGCAATCATTTCATCTGAAGGACAGTAAACTGAGATAAACAAGTCATTGTCTAAGTTTCCCATATGAAATGATCTCCAGTATCTGCATGCTGGTCCTGGCATGAAAAGTTGGATTTCTACTTAATTATATACATCCTTAATTATCTTGAAATAAATTAATGGAAATTTTTGATGTAGGTTGAAATCTATCAGAAGCTTTCTTGACTACATTGCTTCTTTTGTTGCTTCACAGGTTGTCATATACTCTGCCTCTGTAGTGGAGAGTACTACAGTTGGTTGCATTCTTGAATTCCATGAAATTGCTCCTTGACAATAAAGAAAGGTATATCCTGTGGTGGATCTTCTGTTGTATAAGTTTTGTCCCCAATCAGCATTGAAGTATCAAACAAGATCCTGTTTTGAAACCTTATAAGTGTATCTTAAGCAGTTATCAACAGTTCCTTTTATATATCTACAAATCTCCTTAACTGCTGCAAAATGATCAGGTCCCAGTTGTCATTATACTGGCTGACAACTCCCACTGAATATGAGATATCTGGATATGTTCCAAGCATAATATACATCAAACCTATCTTGAATATACTTGGAATGGCTTAGGGCAATAGTCTGGGTACCTCTGTCTATGGAGAACTATATGTCTAAGCAGTAACTGAGTTGTCCTAGATTGGACATCTTGAGCTCTTTAGATAGACTGGATTTAGTCTGTTTCAATGTCTCTAGGTTATTGGCAGCTATAATAAGATCATCCACAAATAGAGCTAATAGAACTGGATTTGTTCTATCTGGCTTATAGTATATACCATATTTGGCATTACTTCTATTGAAATTCAAAGATCCCAAATAAGAATCTATCTTGCAATTCTGGGCTCTTAGAGATTGTTTGAGACAATATGGAAGTTTTTTAGGCTTGCAGACCAAACGGGAGATTATCTTGGTTAACAGGCCCATCAGGCTGGTCCATACACATAACCTCATCAAGTTATCCTTTTGTTTTGTATCTTTCAATTGTCCCATCAGCCTTATACTTTGTCCTAAAGACCCATCTGCATACAATTGATTTTTGATTGGTTGGTAATATGGCTAAGTCCCAAGTTTGATTTTCCATTAGGACCTGATATTGCTCAGTCATTGCAGATCCCTGAACTGCACTGATTCTGGCTGAATCACAGTTGTAGAGATCTCTGGAGTGAAAAAATTTTCATTGTTTAGCTCTGATTCAATCCTGACTATTGGTGGACTTGTGATCAAATTTTCATCATCATCTGATGTCAATTTTTGTAAATATCTTGAATTTTCATCAAACAACTCATCCCTGTACTTGATCAGCTTCTTTGCTTTGGTATTGTAGAGTCTTTATGCTGTACTCTCATTGCAGTGACACAATAATATGCATTTTACACTTTTTGGCTCAAGTTTTGACTGAT
The DNA here is from genome assembly GCA_002104905.1 of Basidiobolus meristosporus CBS 931.73. Taxonomy (NCBI): domain Eukaryota; kingdom Fungi; phylum Basidiobolomycota; class Basidiobolomycetes; order Basidiobolales; family Basidiobolaceae; genus Basidiobolus; species Basidiobolus meristosporus. The sequence continues at coordinate 84,947 of MCFE01000014.1, read as the reverse complement.
TTCCATGCAGTTTCTTGGCAAATGCTGTACACCCAACTATTCTTAGAAGTTCTGCACTTGGTCTGTATCCATACTATGCTTCTAGCTGAGTCTAATCACAAAGTATTCTGCTATAACTCCTATTTTTAAGGTATATAGCTGTGGCAACTGACTCTGACAAAAAATCATAGGACATCTTTTGATCACAGATCATTGATCTTGTCACATCAATTATTGATCTGTTTGCACATTCTGCTACTCCATTATTCTGTGGGGAGTATGGAACAGTAGTTTCTTGCTTCATTCCATGAATCTTGCAGAAGTGCATGAAGAGCTTTGAGGTATATTTTCCACCCTTATCTGAGTGCATTTTCTTGATTATTTCACCAGTTTCTCCCTCTGCCAGGGCTTTAAGCTCCCTGAACTTAGACAGAGCTTCCCCCTTTCTCTCCATGATGTAGACCTATGTGTATCTTGTATAATCATCAATAACGGTGATTAAATACTTCATCCTGCCTAAGAAAATATTTTTCATAATTCCACACAGATCTGAGTGAATTAGATCTAGTTTTTTCCTAGTTTTGATTAGCCCAGAGCTCTTGAGCAGTATCTGGCCTGTTTCCCATATATGCAGGCTTCACAGTGCTCCAAATCAGCTGGGGGATCAATTTTTGCTTTGGAAATTAGCTGATCTTTGATCATTTGGCTCACATAATCAAGATTGATATCTCCAATTATCCTGTGCCAAAACATTGGTGTTTCTTCATTTAAGTTACTTGTATTGGCTTTCAGATATGATGGAATATAAGTCAACTTGTATGAACTCTGATGTCAGATACCCAAAGCAACATGGGCACCATTTTAATCAGTGATCCTGCATCCAGAATTGACAAAGCTGAAACTGAGTTCTTCTGCAGTGGCCTTGCTTACAGATAGTAGGTTCTTGACTATTTTGGTACACAGAGTACATCTTTGAAGGTCAGTGTACTGCTTCCTTCACTGCTTTTAAGGTTTACTTGGATAGTACCTTCACCCACTGCATCAATGTGTACCAAAGTCACCCATGAAAACCTTCTTGATTGGAATTTCATGATATTGGGTAAAAAGTTCTTTTTGGTGTGTAGGTGTTGACATGCTCCATAGTCAGTGTGCCACATCTGAAAATCCTTGCCTGTGGTCATATTTAGTGCACATGTGAATAGTCTGTCTTTTGTTTTTGCAGCATTTCCACATTGAGGCTTCTTTTGCTGATTATCTCACTCTTTTAGACACCACTCTGATGTGTGTCCTTTCCTTTTGGAGTAGTTGCAAAGCAGGCTACTGTTGCCTTTGTAGTGTCTTGGGTACCTTCTTTGTTGGTTATCATTGCTTATTAGTGCATTTTCTTACTCCTTCTTATTGGCACTTGATTTTTGTAATTCTTCATCCAGGAGCTTTTCATATTCATTATTTAGGGTCAAATCTTCAGTTCTGGACTCTAGGGCTGATACAGCACCCTGAAACATGTCTGTCCAGCTATTCAGGATGGTCACTATCCCATACTCATCAGTAGTTGGTGTGCCCACATATTCCATCTCATCCACCAGCAGGGTTATTCTGTTAATTATATTTTTTACTTCTACTCCTGGCATCTTCTTAGTAGTCAGGAATTTTTGTCTCAGGTACATTTTATTGGCAGCTGAACATGACTGATGGGCTTCTTCTGAAGCCTTGCAGACATTCTTTGCCATTTTTGCTCTTGAGCATTGAAATAGCAATTTGTCTTTGACATTGACACAAACACAGTTAAAGGCACTTTGTTCTTTCTTATGTTACTTTAAGGATTCCCCTCCCATGTTTTTGAAAGCACATTCTGTTGTGTTGTATTATGATTAGTTTGGGGCTTGTTCTACAATGTAGAGGCTAATCAACAATATACAACAACTTCCAGTATGCTAATACTGAAATAGTTTATTGGGAGTTTGATATACCAATAGAAGATATAACTTTCACTAATTTCCTCAATCTTGGGCTCAAAATATACTGTAGGCAGTGTTTATCACTTCTACAGCAGTGTTCTGACCTTCTGTTGACTAATGGGCTTATTTACTTTTATAGTAACTTTTCCTTATTTGGAAGTCACTTTCCTTTCTGAGAAAATATTTCCTAATATGAAAATTCTGAACTCCCCTTTAACCTAAAGGGGTGTGTTGTAGAAGTCTCTAAAGGGGTCTTTAGACCTAAAGGGGTGTCTAAAGGGGTGTCTTTAGAGTAAAGGGGCTTCTTGTAGTGGTCTCTAAAGTGGACTTTACACTAAAGGGGTGCCTAAAGGGGCTTCTTTAGAGTAAAGGGGTTTCTTAAAGGGGTCTCTAAAGGGGTCTTTAGACTAAAGGGGTGTCTAAAGGGGTGTCTTGAGACTAAAGGGGTGTCTAAAGGGGTGTCTTTAGACTAAAGGGGTGTCTAAAGGGGTGTCTTTAGAGTAAAGGGGTTTCTTAGAGGGGACTTTTCCGACAGAAAAGTGGTAGTTTCTTATAGAACTTAGATTGGATTCTTGTGAGCTTTGCAGTCTCTTTACTGATGTAGTACTGATCAAAGTCAGAATACTCAACAGTGCAAGTGATGCAGGGGAAGTTTATAACCTTTAAACTTGTAATTGTAGTGTGGAGATTCTGGAAAGAGAGGCTCTCCCTTTATTTTTCAGCTGGGGAAGTCATATATATGAAAATTTTGAAGGATTAAAGTTTTTGGGCAATTGCGCAAGCAATACACGTGATACAAAGCTAAAATTTTGCAGTGACGCAGATTGGACATAGGCGCAGCACCTGTGAGAATCTCACGTGATTTGATTTGCTGGTTCAAAAGTTACACGCGATCAAAGTCATCATAGCAATCCTAGCAATAAGGCATAGTATATATAATAGTTGGACTCTTTTGGTCATAACTCCTTAAGTACTGCTTCAAATGAGCTGTAATTTGAAACATGTGTTGGCTACTACGTGTTCTGTATGACATAATATTCTTGGGTGGATTGCTTGTCAGGGTCTGGAGCATTTATTCTTCAAAGTTGGAAATTCTTGATCTTTCACTTGTGTGTTATAATAGCAAAAAGTAAAATAAAGAAATGAGTGCAATATTGGTTTAGAGATATTGTAGTAATGGAATACTTTCCATTACCACAACTCTTCTCCCATGACAATATTCCAAAGGCCTCTTTCTTGTAGCAGCATCTTCATCTTCACCTTCCACACTTGGTAGTTAGACCCATCCAACTTTTTGGCATAGGGGAAAATTCCAGTAATAGCAATAGTTGATATTGCAGAGAGTGACAGCTTGGGGTTTGTAACCTGTTCTAAGAGCTTGGAGATACTAGAAGTGATTGGGAGGACAAGTAGATTATGAGGTTTCACCTAATGATTTATTGAATGCAAAAGTAGTATTTATACATTTACATGGCCTTGGCATAACAAACATGTAGAATAGATTTAGGAAGGTCTCAAGAATATGTTTGCAAAGTTTGTGGCTGTTTGGACAACCTTGAGAATTTTCATGTTTTGGGTACATGATATTTTGGTGATATTATTCTAAGTAAATACCAACAAGGAACTTGGACGGTATTTTCTAGGATTTAAAGGTAATGATATAAGTGACTAAGCTAGGTAAGCATTTAGGTAGAATTACAAATTTTTACAACAACAGCAACATGTTTTGCAACTACTGCAAAAGGAAAGGTCATACATTAGACCAGTTCTTCAAGAAGAGAGAAAATCAGTAAAGGAAGCCTGAATATAAATATACTGCAATAATTGAAAATAAACTAATCATATTGGCACAAAATAAAGCCAAAAACCAGGATTATTAGATGTGGTATATTGACTCTGGAGTATGCCAACACTTTAAACACCAAAAAGACCTTTTTACCCTATATCAAGATATTCCAAACAAGAAGGTTCTTGTGGGTGACAATAGAACACTTGATGCAGTGCAAGAAGGATCTATTCAAGTGAGCCTCAGAAGTGGTGAAGGAAGCCACATACTTACCTTCAAAGAAGTACTCTATGTACCAGTAATAACCAAGAAGGACTTACTATATGTCAGCAAGGCCACCACAAAAGGACTCAGTTTCAGTCTTGACAGTTCTGGTGGTGGGATTACTAATCAAGATGGTACTCATATTGCATTGGGTATCAGGGATCAGAATATATATAAGTTGACATGTATTCTAGCACATTTGGAAGCCAATACAAGTAACTTGATTATTTGGGCAAAAATGATCAAAGATCAACTAATTTCTGGAGTAAAAACTAATCCCCCAGCCAATTTGGAGCACTGTGAAGCCTGCATATATGGGGAACAAGCCAAACAGCTGCTCAAGAACTCTGGGCTGCTCAAAACTCAGAGGAAATTAGATCTAACTCAGTCAGATCTGCTTGGACCTAGGCAAGATTTATACTTAGGTGGGATGAAGTATTCAATCACTTTTATTGATGATTATTCAAGATACATATGGGATTACTTCATGAAAAGAAAGTAGGAAGCTCTGTCTAAGCTCAGGGAGCTTAAAGTCATGTTGGAACAAGAAACTAGTGAAAATTTATGAAAATATGCTCTGACAATGGTAGAGAATATACCTCAAGACTCTTTGTGAACTTCTTCAAGACTCATGGAATAAAGCAAGATACTGTGGTACTATACTCCCCACAAAAAATGGAGTACCAGAATGATCAAACCGTGCTGTGGTGGTGCATAGGTCCAAGGGAGAGATATGTCCAACACTTCTCAAGTGTTTTGTGTGTGGGGTGTTCACTGGGTGCAATAACCTCTGGCAAAAGCTTGCTAGGAATACTTGGGTTCTGTCTTTAATCTAATGTGAAGGGGAATAAAGCCATAAGCTTGTCAAGGGAAAACTATTGAGCTACAATCCCCAACTTAGTTGGCGTCTTAACAAAAGTATGTGCTGGGTTCAGCGTCCTTTGAGATGACAATGTACTAAAGCTTCCAAAGTCAAAACAACTGTAAACTCCACCAGCAGGGACTTGATAAGAATGCAGCTGTGGTCAATAGTTACAAAGACAGAAAAGTATTTTGCCTGTACAAGAACAAACTTGGGAAAGAATCAAATATAATAAAAGATACCTACTCTGAGTATTCCTCACAAGTAGTGCCTCCAAGGTCAGTTGGCTGTCAGCGCAGTTTCCTGGGAGTGTCCTGTGGTCTGGGGTTGGAAGTTCAGGTAGCAGCAGGTAGCAGTGATCACACTAATCAACAAGTTGGTATATTGATAAAAGGGATGATGATTTATTGTTGAGGGATAGCCTCCCTTATATACTTTTCTTACTGGCTGAGTAATTACAAATCAAGGTGTTCCAGAAGGTTCCAGATATCAATAGAAATCTGAATGACATCAGAATGACCTAAGAATGTTCTAAGTAGGTGCCAGAGGGTTCAACCCCCTCTCAGCTTTGAACTTGAGTCAAAGCAAACTAATCTTGATGTGCAAAATTCCCATGCTTGAACAACTTGAGTTGGTTTCCAGCAACTGGTGCTCTCAACTGGGTGTTGTCAAGCTCAGATATGTAATAACTTCCATTACCAATCACTTTGGAAATGAGGTAGGGGCCAGTCCATTTGTTGTCAAACTTCCGACTCCATTGTTTGTCCAAGGTGGAATCATAGAGTAGTACTGGGTCTCCTAGTGATAGTGGTTTTGGTCTTATTGGGTGTGATTTGTCAAAGGGCACCTTGTTCTTTAGTTGTGTATCCTTAAGTTGTTCAGCAGCTCTGCTGATATTCAAGTCATGGTGATCAAGTTGCTGAATGCAAGTTGCAAGGAGGTCTTCAGTCTGCATATTGGATCTCCAATTCAATGAGTTCCAAGTGACTATGTTTAACTCAACTGGTAGTATGCAGTCATGTCCATAGAGTAGCTTGAATGGAGATAATCCAGTTGTTCTCTTGGTAGTAATTCTATCTGCCCAGAGTGCTAGATGTAATTGCTGTGGCCATAGTGTTGTGTTATTCTCACAGGTCTTGACAAGAGAGTTGACCAATGGTCCATTTCCTCTCTCTATCATTCCATTGGCTTGAGGGTGGTAAGCTGTTGTAAAAGCAATGTGTATCTTGTACTTTGAGCACAACTCCTGGATCATTTGGGATGTCATCTCTCCTCTGTCAGCAACAAACTGTTGGATGCAGCCAAATCTGCAGATGATGTCTTCAAGTATAAATCTCCATATGGTATGGCTCTTGTTGTTGGGCAAGGCTTGAGCCTCTGCCCATCCACTAAGGTCATCTCTAGCAACAATCAGGTACTTTTCTGATCCAGCTGTTGGCATGTGGACAAGGTCAATACCAACCTTTTGCCATAGACAGATTGTGTAAGTAGGATGCAGTGGTTCTTCATAACGCTTGGAGGATCTCTTCTGGCAGGCTACACATGACTCAACAAAGTGCTGGATATCATAGTACATGTTTTCCTAGTAGTACCTCTGAGCTGTGGTATTGTAGGTGGCTTCTTGTCCTCTATGTCCTCCTGGTTCTCCTTGGTGGATACTTGTCATGATGTTCAGTTGCTCTTGAGGGGTAGTGACTACTCTTCTTGGCATAAGTCTAGGCTTCACTTGCTTAAAGAGAAGAGCATCTTTAAGATAGTAGTGATGTGCCTTCTTCCTGAGTTTTCTAAACTCCTGAATTTCCATCCAACCAGGTTTCTTAAGTGTCCTTAGATATTCCTTGATCAGACTCCAAGTAGCTCTCTCTTGGTCTTTGATGGCAATCTGTCAGATCCCTGCATCAATAATATCATCAAAGTGAGGGTCCAAGTCTTCAAATAATTGTGGTCCCTTCCTGGAGAGTGCATCAGCCACAACATTTGTCTTGCCAGGGATATGTTTGACCTCAAAGTCAAACATTTTCAGCCATGCCATCCATTGGTTTGTGGCATCATCAGGTAGGTCAGGCTTGTTGATCATTCCTATAAGTGGCTTGGCATCTGTCTCCAGAATAAAATGTGTCATGTAGAGTTGTGACTTCAGTTTCCTCAGCATCTTCACAACTCCTAGTAGTTCTCTCTTAATCTGTGAGTATCTTTGTTCTCTAGGAGAGAATAGGCAGCTCTCATATCTGCAGGCATAGCAGTTGCCATCTTCATCATCTTGTCCAAGTAGTGCTCCAGCTCCTATAGGGCTTGCATCCACTGTCAAAATAGGTGGGCATTCAGTGTTTTGATAGTCAAGAGGTCTTAGAACTGGTGGAGATACTAAGGCCTCTTTCAGTAATTGCATGGCTTCTTCTGGTTCTTCTCCCCAGATAAATGGGGTGTTCTTTCTCTGTAGTTGGTAAATTGGTTCTGCTATCTCAGAAAATCTTGGGATCCAGATCCTACAGAACCCACAAGCAGCCACAAAGCCACAAGCTTGTGTGAGATTTGTGGGGGTAGGCCAGTTGCATATCTTTTGTGTCTTGGAGTCTCCAGGTGAATGACCAAAGGTGTTGCATTTTTGTCCAACAATGGATATCTCTGATACACCAAAGCTGCTTTTCTCACCACTGATGGTGAGTCCAGCTTCTTCAATGGCTCCTAATATGGCATCATTGTCTGCAATATGGTCATAGACAAACTTTCTTACTCCAGGCATAACTTCAGTGGTGTCCCAGAATTTTGATCCTTTGATGCCTATGTCATCCACAAAGACAGCAAGTTTCTCAGGTATAAACTGACACAGCACATTTACCATGCATCTCTGGAACTGAGCCACAGAGTTTGTAGCCCCTTGACTGAGTCTTGTCATCCTTAACAGTCCAAATGGTGTCTGTAGTGCAAACATATCTCTTGATGTCTCATCAAGGGGGATCTGGTCATATCCTGAGTAGAGATCATATGTTGAGTAGATGGAGTGGCCACTAAACTTTCTGCAAAGTCATCAATAGATGGAGGTATAGCAGCATCTCTGATAGTGACAGCATTTGCAGGTTGTATGTCTTGAATGAATTGGAGCTTTCCATTCTTCTTTTTGGTCACAAATCATCTGTTAGCACAGGGTCCATAGCAAGGTTCTAGGATGCCAGCTTCTATCTTCTTCTTTAGTAGGTCATGCACATCAGCTTGGAGTCCTCTGGGCAGTGGGTAAGGCTTAAATGACCAGGGTGTGTGGGGCACTGTATGAATCTTGATGGGTTTTTCAACCAATGTCTTTAAGAGTCCCATCTCCTTGTCATTATATGAGAAGACCTTATCATACCTTTTCAAGGTCTCCTTGAATAACAGTATCTCCTCTGGTGTTAGGTTTCCATCACCAATGATAAGTTGCTTAAGCCAGTAGCATTATACAGAACTAGCTGTAGGTTGAAATACTGCCAAAATAATGCCATTGGAGGCCTGCAACAAGGCTGTCATTTGGATGTACTGGCTGGTTAGATCCACTCAAAGAGCTATAGAGTGCACTAAGACCACAACAATGCCATGCCACTCTTGTCAAAACACCATACAAACACTGTTATGTTTTTTATTTTTATTTGGCTGTAGAATTATCCAAATGCCTTTGTGATCCTGTTGTAAAATAGTATATATGGTCATTAATGTCAAGCTACTGGTATTATAGTGGTTTCCTTATAAGATCTTGACAGCTGATCTGGATTGGATCTATCCACAGGACCAATTTATTTTTCATAAGGTGTTGCTGCAAAGTACAAGTTTTTTTTCATCAAATGGATGCAAGAACTGCATTTTGAATGGAGAACTTGATGAGGACATGTTCATGGACCATCCTGACGGGCTTGTTAATCAAGATAACCCCCATTTGGTCCTCAAGCTTAAAAATCTCTATATGGTCTGAGACCATCACCAAGAGCCTGGAATTGCAAGATAGATTCTTATTTGGAATCATTGCATTTCCAAAGGAGCACTTCTGACCATAGTATCTGTTATGAGCCAGATATAGCTAATCCAGCTCTATCTGCTCTATATGTGGATGATACTGTTATAGCCACTAATACCCAAAAAACCTTGGATCAGACTATAACCAGCATATTTAAGGAGTTCAAGATGTCTGATCTAGGAGAACTCAGTTACTGCTTAGGAACAAAGTTCTCCATAGACAGAAGTATACACACTATCACCCTCAGCCAGTCCAAGTATATTCAAGATATCCCAATAAAGCATCAAATGGGAGACTGTAAGCCTGTAGGTGCCCAAATGCAGACAAACCTTTACTTGGTCAAAACTCAACCAAATCAAGAGAGCATGGTGCTATCTGAAAGCTCAGAGTTCCCATATTGCTCTACAGTTGACAGTCTGATGTAAATCATGCTTGGGACACCTCCTGATATCTCATATCCAGTGGGAGCCATCTGCCAGCATAATCAAAACTGTGGATCTAAACATATTGCAGTAGTTGAGCAGACTTTGGATACCTAAGAGAAACAGCTGATACCTGCTTAAGGTGCTCCATTAAGGATTCAGAACAGGATCTTGTGGGATACTCTGATGCTGATTGGGGACAGACTTAGAAGACAAAAGATCCACTGCAGGATACACCTTTCTTTGCTCTGAAGGAGCAATTTCACAGAATTCAAGAAAGCAACCAACTGTGGCACTTTCTACCACAGAGACAGAGTATATGGCAGCCTGTGAAGCAACAAAAGAAGCAATGTGGCTAAGAAACCCTTTTAAAGATTTAGGCTTATGTCAAAAACACTTACTACTCTATTTCAAAATAATCAATGATATATACAATCATGTAGAAATCAACCTATTCATGCCTGAGCCAAGCACATATATATTAGACATCATTTCATATGCCAAACTATAGGAAATCACATGGTTAACTTAGTTTACTGCTCCACAGATAAAATGATTGCAGACATACTCACCAAGCCATTAGCTAGAGAAAATGTGATTATCTTAGGTCAAGATTAGGACTAGTACAAATGAACATATAGCTGAGTGGGGGTGTTGTAAGCATTTGCAGCTCCACCTGAATATTCACCTAGCATAGTTGCCCAGACCATTACCTGCAAATCATAGAGAATAAAGACCAAGTTCCTTGTTGGGAATTGCTCAGATTATTTTCAACAAAGTATCAGATACCTAGAACATGAAGATTCTCAAAGTTGTCAAAAAAGCCCCACACTTTGCACATATGTTCTTGGGACCTTCCTAAGCATACATAATCTACTTGTTTTCCCAATCACTTCTAATATCACAAAGACTCTTACAACAGATGTATAGCTCATTACAAGAAGCACTCAGTCAAAGTGGCAGTAGAGGACATGACAGTGATAATAACACATGGCTTTCTCAGGATCCTGTCACAAGCTGAGCCAAAAGCTTGAAACAAGCAGCAATGAAACACCAGGCTGCCAGCAGAGTGCTGTTAAGGGACAAGCAGGCAGAAAAGAATGCACCAGTGCAGCATTTAGCCAAGAGAAAGCAGAGTACAGTATATGAAGTACTCAGTCAAAGTTGCAGTGAATGACTTGGCAGTGAGAAAGGTAATGGTAAAGAGAAAAAATCTACTGAAGTCAGGGACAGGGAAGCATACAAAAAAAGCTGCAGTTCTCAGTAATCAATGCCCTCAGCCCAGAACAAGCTGAATCCCATATTAGCCAAGAATTACCAACAAAACAACAGCTGTTTTCACCAGAGTTGGAGGTGCAGCCAGTTCAACTTCACTCCAGTGAGGTGTAGGAGCTTGCAGAGAAAGGCAATTCATCCACCACTCCCTGCACATCCTCCATTGTAGACAGAGTGTAGATCTCACTAACAGACAAAGCAACAATGTCCAGAACTTAAAAGACTATCATGTTTCCTACAGTGGAATTTGAAACATAAATAGGCACACCATGAGGCTGCAGCACTTCTTCAATAGCAGTGCTCAAGAAAATGCACTTGAATATTTCAAGGATTTATTGCAAAGTCTGGCAGATAAAGTGCTAGACCTTGAAATGCCTGCTCAAGACCAGGATGTATGGGAACCAGTGAATGCATAATTGCCAATACAGCAGGGTTCCTGCCAAGTCATGGAAAAGGGTGTTGCAGCAGTAATACTTATTAAATGGTGAATTTTAATGGAGCTACTTGCAGAGTATGGGGTTGGGCTTAATGTTAGTATAGAGTATAGGGACTTGTATAGATCAATACAATTGGCAATTGGGTTGCAACTGAAGTTTCAACAGAAATAAACTAATATGAATGCACAAAAAGTAAGAGCATTGGTTGAATTTGGAAGTCAGATGTGTGAAAGAGATGCAATAACCAATTGGTGTACACAAATGTAGGAGGTGATTGAGTGTCTGGGATCAGAAAGTGAGAGAATTGGCAGAGAACCAATCAAAAGCCACTTATGTATTGCTATGATGAAAAATTTTGTCCAAGTTTTTTGTGAAATCTGGGGAGCAATTTTTCTTAGTGGTCTCTGCACAGTGTGCAGATAGAATCAATACCTCTCAGTCACAGGATTTTAATTGGTAGCCTTTGGACAGCATCATCACAATTACTTTTCATATGGCATGGTCTTGGCAAAACAAACATGTTGAATATATTACAAAGGTCCTGAGGACATGGGTGCAAAGTTTGGGTCTGTTTGGGGAACACAACTGATTTTCATGTTCTGAGTACCTGATGTGTAGGTGAAAATACCAAGTACCCAGTGTTGTAAGAGTCTTGGAGATATTGGAAGTGATTGGGAGGACAAATAGATTATGTGGTAATAGTATAAATATTACTATTACATTCAATAAATCATCAAGGGAAAGCCACATAATCTACTTGTACTCCTAGTCACTTCCAATATCTCCAAGACTCTTACAACAGGTTATGAGCCCCAAGCTGTCACTCTCTGCAATGTCTACTACTGCTATTACTAGAATTTCTCCCTCTGCTAAAAAGTTGGATGGATCTAACTACCAAGTGTGGAAGGTGAAGATGAAGATGCTGCTACAAGAAAGAGGCCTTTGGGATATTGTCATGGGAGAAGAATGCCCTCCTAACAATGATGTCATGGTCTGAGTACCTGATATTTTAGTGGGAATATTCCAAGTAAATTGCAACAAGGAATCTGGTCAGAATTCTCTAAGATTTGTAGGCAATGATCCAAGTGACTAAGTTAGGTGAATATTTAGGTGGAATTACAAACTTTTATAACACCTCTAACATTTTTTTTATACTCTGGATGGGCTGCATTGCCCTTTCCAGCAGTATTTTCTTGGATGAATCAGTCATGGCTTCTTGCTTACTTGTATAGAGCTGCACATACCTTGGTATACCAAACTGATGTGAATGTTGGCATTTCTGTTGTAGCTCACTACACAGCAACCTTTTTCCTTTTCTTTGGTGGCTACCTGATGATGTTGCACCATGTACTCGTCACCTCTTTGACCACATAGCAGTCACCAAAATGACTGTCTACGCCCTTTTGCTTGCGATCCCGCAGGATATTTGGGCTATCTCAATAAAAATAAGCAAATGCCGCCAAATCTGAACTCGCAGGGTTATAAGATTGGATGCTGCCTGAGATACGACAGCCTACAAACCAACCAAATATGCAACAGTGTGTTAAAGCCCGTGCCAAATACTCATTAGCCAAAAGCTCAACCCAGTGAGCCGGTAGTTGTGAGTACACTTTAGAACATCGGACAGGATCATCCCCAACAGTATCACAGTAACCCGTGTATCCTAACCTCAACCATCCCTATCACACAATTGCACACCGCCAACAGTACTTGATATACAGTGCACTTGCATGGCCCTACACCCCACCGTAGAACTCGTAACTGGCTGGATTAAGCTTGAAGCTAAAATTTCTCAAGTAGGCACCGAGCCACAACTCCCCGCATGAGGGTGGTACAGGACATGGCCTCAAAATGGGATTGCTAAGGTATCCACTCCAAGGTGTCTGAACCTCTTGAAGCGGATGGCATAATTCACGACTCGACCCAATGAATGCGAACCTTGCCACCCAGGGAATCCACCTTGTTTACAGTGGACTGAGCCCCAGGTTCCAGTTGGAAGGATATTTTTTTTTCGGCCTAGACAGAAGGCGAGGGTGGCAGTGAAGCCAAGTAATCTCGCTGGTGGATTCGTGAAGATTGCTTTGTTTGTGTAAAACCTTCCTCTCGGCCAATGAATGGGACCGCCAATGTATATCACGTGACCGGGAGGAAATCAAGTCACCTCGAACGAGAGAATGGGAAGGTACTTGGCATGGCATCCACATCAAAACAAAGACCACCCGGTCAACAGAGGGGCTCTAGATGAAGGCGTGACGGTCCAGTTCGCTAGGATATCTGACAGCGGTCGGAACAGGCTCTAGTCCGAGGAATCCGAGCTAGAACCCGCATTGTTTTGGTTTCCCGGGCGAATTGTGATCGATCCATCTCCCCAACTATGGGAACCGTTGATACCTAACCCAACCCAGCATCACACCACCACCAGCTCGACCATGCTCACTTTGGTGCGGTGGAGGAGATCTAGGAAGGTTGGTGAATTCACGGGCTGCGGTTGGTGAAGTCTATCCGTCGGAGCCAAATCGAGTAAAAACACGTCCATCACACGAAGGTCAACGCGCCGGATCAGATCCTAGCTGGTTCCCAAAAATGGCGGCTGAATAAATGAAACTGGGCTCGGCTGCGGCAACAGATCCGGGGATCCAGCTGGCGATCACCCTGGGTTCATCCTGGTGATGAGGGTGGAATGGCAGGGTCCAGCCCACAGACAACTGGTATAAATATTGGTGTGGACGAGTGGACCACCAATATTCGTTTGCTGTAACAAAAAGCCATCTCCATTTGTAAAGAATTTGAAAATATGGGTGCCGTAAAGAATGCTCAGTCTACCAGCTCACCAGCCACTGCCAGTAGCAGCAGCAGCAGCAGCAAAAAGGGCAGCAACCAATTCCAGCTGGACTCCGAGTTTGTTGAAAAATATAGACACCAAAGAGCGCCGTTTGGGTTCAACGGCTTGGGCAACATCGTGTACCAGAGAACTTACTCTCGGCTAAAGGAGAACGGCGAACGTGAGCAATGGTAGGCCTCGGATAGGAAGTGCTGTAAGCCACTGGAATCCTCTAACACCACTGAATTTAGGTTTGAGACCGTGGAGCGAGTGGTGAATGGCACATTTAACATGCAAAAGCGCCACATGGAGCTGAACGAATTAGGCTGGAATCCTCAGTCAGCTCAGGTCACCGCACAGAAAATGTTTGACCGTATCTTCCACATGAAGTTCCTTCCACCCGGCAGAGGCCTCTGGGCGATGGGATCCCCATTGACAGAGGAGCGCGGGATTTACACCGCCCTGAACAACTGCGCGTTCGTTAGCACCACATGCATGTTTGAAGAGGGGCATCAACGCAGTCGCCCCTTCACCTTCCTGATGGACGCCTCCATGCTTGGAGTGGGCGTCGGCTTTGACACCAGAGGGGCAGCCACTGCAAAGGAGAAACATATCAATATAACGGGACCAGACAAGAGCCGCACCGAGACCTATGTCATCGAAGATTCTCGTGAGGGCTGGGTCAAATCCTTGGAGCTCTTGATCGAGTCGTACTTCGATCCAAGCATGCCAGTCCAGGAATTCGATTACGAGAAGATCCGGCCGGCTGGCCTCCCTATCAAGGGATTTGGCGGGGTCTCCTCAGGCTCGGCCGCACTCAAGGACCTCCATCTTCAAGTGCGCAACATCCTGGAGAAGAATGTGGGGGCGCCCATCTCCGTCACCAGCATCGTCGACATCATGAATCTGATTGGCAAGTGCGTGGTCGCTGGCAACGTAAGAATAGAACACCTTTGTGCAACCATGTGTTGGTAGTGTCAACTAACCCCTTTTGTCCAGATCCGTAGAACAGCAGAAATCGCATTTGGGGATCCCAACGACGAGGAGTACATCGACCTCAAGAACTACGAGGTCAACCCGCATCGGATCGAGTACGGCTGGACCAGTAATAACTCGGTATTTGCGGAGTTGGGCATGGACTACTCCGGCGTTTGCGCCCGCGCGGCCAAGAACGGGGAGCCTGGGTTTGCCTGGCTCGAAAATGCCCAGAACTACGGACGCATGGAGGATCCCAAGAACATGAAGGACCGTCTGGCGCTGGGAGGAAACCCATGCCTGGAACAGACCTTGGAATCGTTCGAGCTTTGTTGCTTGGTCGAGATCTTCCCCAACAACCACGAGACCATGGAGGAGTTTCTTGAAACCATCGAGCTGGCCTTCATGTACGCCAAGACCGTCACCCTCGGCAAAACCCACTGGGCAGAGACCAACCGCGTGATGCTACGCAACAGACGCATCGGAACCGGCTTGAGTGGCATTGCACAGTTCATCAGCAAGCATGGCATCCATGAGTTCAAGAAGTGGTGCGAAGAGGGATATGCTCAGGTCCAGGCGGTGGACGATAAGCTATCGAGACTGTTCTGCATCCCCCACTCCATCAAAACCACCACTGTCAAGCCATCCGGAACGGTCTCACTGCTCGCCGGCGCTACCCCCGGGCTTCATTTCCCCGAGTCCCGGTACTGCATCAGACGAGTACGTATCGCGAAAAGCTCGGAGCTGATCGAGCCTCTGCGCAAAGCCGGCTACAAGATAGAAGACGACGTGTGGGAGAGCAGCACTTACGTGGTAGAGATCCCCATTGATCATGGCGAGGGCTTGCGTGGGTTGAAAGAGGTGTCGATGTGGGAGCAGCTCAGCCTCACCTCATTCCTTCAACGCTATTGGTCGGACAATCAGGTCAGTTGCACGGTGACATTTGATCCGGAAACCGAAGGGGACCAGATGAAGCACGCCCTGGATTACTTCCAATACCAACTCAAGGGGATTTCTTTCCTTCCACGCATCCCAGCTGGCGTCTATCCCCAGATGCCCTACGAGGCCATCACTGAGGATGAGTACTTCGAGATGGCTAGCGGGATCTCGAAGGTGGACTTCCACAAGGGGGACAACGAGGACCCGGAGATGGAAAGATTCTGCGACGGGGCTTCGTGTGCGGTCGAGTTTCGCCCAAGCGTTGCGTCCAGAACATCGGATTAAGTTACTGTCCAGAACGCGGCCTCCAACTGAATGAATTGTAAACAAGAAAAATCCCCCCAGTCAGCATCCAATGTAATCATAAAATAGCCCGTACTTTTTGTGCTGCTTTCCCAATAATAAATATTTATCCCTCAAGCATCGTCCAATGATCTGCCCGTTTTCCTCACCAAAACATCTGCTTATAAATCGTCTTGATCAGTCCGGTGGTCACACGCCCTATGATGAGTTGCTCAGAGACTCAACAGGAGTATGAGGTTAGGTTTTTTGCTTTCGAGAGAGCTCGAGTTGGGAATTAATAAAGAATCGTTTGTAGAGAGGGGAATTAGGCTATGTATCAATATTGGACCTGCGGCCCCGGTCGAACTATGCGAATGTGGTGGGGGTGGTTACTAGCTTCAAAGCGCCCAAGAAGAGCCGAGGAACCGGTTAGCCTTGAACCACCTACCTCATGCTGGTGTCAGTCCCAAGCTGAAAATTTCTGTAGACTATGTAGGCTCCACTGTGATCACCGACCCAAAGTCCGATGCCGCTGGTGGGTCGGCCGTTGTCATCAATTACTTCAAATCCTCTGTGGGGCTTCTCCCGAAAGTGGCCAAGACTGGGGATATATTGTTCTGCAAAGAAGTCAAGGTATGCGACCTCCTCATGCTACTCTACGCGAAAGCATTCCATAGAGTAGACCGCATTCCCTAACGACCTAGTAGATTCAGCCCTTCGGCAACAAAACCCAAGCAATTTCCACCAAATCCTCCAGTTGGATGGTGATTGACGGAAGTCGCGACTCCGACGCGTGTACGAAATCGAGTAACTTCGTTTCACACGAGTGTGACTTTCGCATCGCCAAATGGATGAAGGAGTGGTGGCTGGCGAAAGACGCACCCATCTCTGTGCCAGTTTTGAAGGAATATGTACCGCCAAAATCTCAGCGGTCGACATTGAAACTTTCCCAAGTCAAAGCTTACACCTTCTTTGATTTTGTGGGTGAGGTAGGATGCCTTTCTCGAAAACTGGTCTAGACGCGAACGCTCACGCCCATTTCCCACTTCAAAGGTTGTGAAAGTGACTTCGGGGAATCTTCCGTCGTGCGTTGAGCTCCAGTTGACTGACTACACCACTAACCACAGTTTACCGTAAGAATCATTGAATCCTCTAATCCCGGAACGTATTCGCTCACCCACAAACGTTAGCGTAACCCCAAGAAACCCCCAGGATCCGTACGCGGTCTATGGCCCTCGAGTGGTGCAATGCCTACTCTGGGACGAGCACGCGGAGGTGGGAGAACAGCTGCCAATTGGAAGCTATGTCTTCATGCGAAACCTCAATGCCAAGATATCCCCAATGGGCTATATGGAATTCAAGCTGCACGGAGACAAACGTGGGTATCTGAACAGCGAGCCGAACGTCGTCATCCTGGACAAGTCGCATCCCCAGGTCGCAGACCTAAACCGGTATTGTTATCGAGCGTCTCTTTTGACTCACCGCGTCGTTACTTAACTGCCTCAAGACAGAAGAAGGAGTTTCTGGAAGACGCCAATGCTGAATTTTCTCGAAATCTTGCCGAAGGGATGAGCCACGACAATCCACAGATCACCGGTACGTCTGGTATTTAGCATGCCCAGTGTGCAGCTGCTCACCGCACTACCCTCAGCCATCAAGCACATAACGCAGATCCCAGTCTCGATAGACGATGTGCTCAATCACCCTCAGGCATGTCCGCCATCTATACCAGCGCGTCGGGTGCGGCTTATCTCATCTGTCTGATGTTTGCTAGGCTAATGCGAAGTTCCGGATCCGAGTACGTCTCACGGACTACATGCCAGAAAAGATGGAGGACTTCGCAAGACCGTATTGCACCAATTGCAACAAAAGGTTTTGCTTTGGCGATTCCCTTGCTTACCACTGCATCTAACATGTTCACCAGCCTCGCCCCTACGCGCATCCAGCTCACACAATGCCCCGAGTGCTCGTTTACAATGAGCAAATATTCGTTCATCTACATGTTTGCCCTACTAGTGGAGGATCGCGCTCGATCCACTTTGCCGGTGTATCTGTACGGAAAAGATGCGGTATGTGATTGCTATCCTATCTCCATCACCAGTCCTTTTCGAACTCAACCCTGAACTCATTAAGAGGAATTTCTTCGACGGCCTGCCCCCCACCAAGTAAGCTCCTGCAGTCACAAAAATCGATTCTCTGCTGATCAAATCCAGTTTGCATGCAGATCAGGAAACCCTTAACGCCCTTCACCAGAGGTTTCGTAAATTATGGGACGGCCCTCGCTTGACGCCCTACAACGGACTTTGGTTTGATTGCTGCATCAAGTCGTACACGGTCACCGCCGAGGATGGCAGTTTGGTAAAGAGGTATCGAGTATTCGACACTTCGTTGCTGTAGTGTTGATTGTTTGTTGAGTAAGGGGTGATGTTGGTCATCAATCATCGCTGAATCCCATTCGCTTGATTCGTTCCTTATTCGCATGCATGTCATGCGGATGTTCATTGTCCAGGAGTGTCGATCTGTCCTTTGCACTTGAATGTGTAGTAAGCACATAAGACCTCAATCAACACTCAATAAACCATGCAAGTCTCAGGATTAGATTGGTCATGCACGATCGGTGACCAACCATGTCAGTTTTGTTTCCGGCTCAGAACAATCGTTACTCCCCTGGATTATCTCCCAAGATCAACATCAAACCTGCCTCATTAGATGTCTCCTGTGTATAAATACCCGCTCAAGAATTTGTGTTGCTTATTAAAGTTTCTCAGTTCGTACTACAAGAATGAAGTTCTCGTCGGCTAAAATCCTGTTTGTTGCCTCTGCCGTGGCGCTGGTTAATGCCGCAGTCTTGGAGCGTGGATATGACACAAAAGATTACGCCGGTAATGGTGGTGGCGGTGTGTCGTATGGAGGTCATGGAGGTGGTTCTGGTGGAAAATATGGCGGCAGTGGTGGCGGCGGCGGCGGTGAATATGGCGGTCATGGCGGAGGTTCTGGTGGTGGTGGTGGCGGTGAATATGGAGGTAACGGTGGAGGCGGAGGTGGAGGATATGGCGGTAATGGCGGCGGTGGTGGCGGCGGCGAATACGGAGGCAACGGCGGAGGTTCCGGCAGTGGATACGGTGGCAACGGAGGTGGCAGCGGAGGAGGAGGATACGGCGGTAATGGTGGTGGTGGTAGTGGTGAATATGGAGGTAACGGTGGAGGCGGAGGTGGAGGATATGGCGGTAATGGCGGCGGTGGTGGCGGCGGTGGTGGCGGCGGCGAATACGGAGGCAACGGCGGAGGTTCCCGCGGCGGATATGGTGGTAGCGGAGGAGGAGGAGAATACGGCGGTAATGGCGGTGGTAGCGGTGGTGGTGAATATGGAGGTAACGGCGGAGGCGGCGGTGGAGGATACGGCGGTAATGGTGGTGGTGACGGCGAATATGGAGGCAACGGCGGAGGTTCTGGCAGTGGATATGGTGGTAGCGGAGGAGGAGGAGGATACGGCGGTAATGGTGGCGGTGGTAGCGGCGAATACGGAGGCAACGGAGGTGGCAGCGGAGGAGGAGGATATGGTGGTAATGGTGGTGGCGGTGGCGGCGAATATGGAGGCAACGGCGGAGGTTCCGGCGGTGGATACGGTGGTAATGGAGGAGGAGGAGGATACGGCGGTAATGGTGGCGGCGGCAGCGGTGAATATGGAGGCAACGGTGGAGGTTCCGGCGGTGGATACGGTGGCAACGGAGGTGGCAGCGGAGGAGGAGGATATGGTGGTAATGGTGGTGGCGGTGGCGGCGAATATGGAGGCAACGGCGGAGGTTCCGGCGGTGGATACGGTGGTAACGGAGGAGGAGGAGGATACGGCGGTAATGGTGGCGGCGGCAGCGGTGAATATGGAGGCAACGGTGGAGGTTCCGGCGGTGGATACGGAGGCAACGGAGGTGGCAGCGGAGGAGGAGGATATGGTGGTAATGGTGGTGGCGGTGGCGGCGAATATGGAGGCAACGGTGGAGGTTCCGGCGGTGGATACGGTGGTAACGGAGGAGGAGGAGGATACGGCGGTAATGGTAGCGGCGGCAGCGGTGAATATGGAGGCAACGGAGGAGGTAGTGGTGGTGAATACGGTGGTCATGGTGGCGGCGGCAGCGGTGAATATGGAGGCAACGGAGGAGGTAGTGGTGGTGAATACGGTGGTCATGGTGGCGGCGGCAGCGGCGAATATGGAGGCAACGGCGGAGGTTCCGGCGGTGGATACGGTGGCAACGGAGGTGGCAGCGGAGGAGGAGGATATGGTGGTAATGGTGGTGGCGGTGGCGGTGGCGGCGAATATGGAGGCAACGGTGGAGGAGGTGGTGGATACAGTGGCAATGGCGGAGGCTCTGGCGGTGGATACGGTGGCAGCGGAGGAGGAGGAGGATATGGCGGTAATGGAGGCGGCTCCGGGGGAGGATACGGTGGAAATGGCGGTGGCGGGGAATATGGCGGCAACGGTGGTGGCAGCGGTGGAGGATATGGTGGAAACGGCGGTGGTAGCGGTGGCGAATATGGTGGAAACGGCGGTGGTTCTGGTGGATATGGTGGTAGCGGTGGTGGTGGTGGTGAATACGGCGGTCATGGCGGAGGCTCTGGCGGTGGATACGGTGGTGGCGGAGGGGGTGGAGGGGAGTACGGTGGTAACGGAGGTGGAGAAGGCGGCGAATATGGTGGCAATGGCGGCGGGTCAGCTTACAAGTTCTAAGCGCCTCAATACCACCACAAATACGATTCCAACCCTCAAACCTCGCTCACACAACAACCTGGGAAACAATTTCCATCCATTCCCGCCAAATAGATATTTAACGATATTGAAATAAAGCCACTAAAATTTAGTTCGTGCTCGACTCTAGTCAATCTTTTTATATGGATCTCTATGTACGAAGGGTGAGGTTCGATTACAGAGTAAACCGAGACCCGTGGAAATAGAAAGTGATAATGTACAAAAAACAGGGTTTAGACAGGTGCCCCTCACTGGAATAAGTATCGAATATCTTCGAGACGTTGTTGGGGTGTTGTGTTTTCGGGCTTCTCGCGGAATGTCATTTGCGTCAACTGGATTTTCTTCATCTGGAGGGCGTAGATCTTTTCTTCGATCGAATTCTATCGGGGTATTGCAATGCCATAAGAAACGTGCGGAGAAATAAGGGCGCATGTGGTATTACCTTCATCATAAACCGAACCGCCTCCACCGGGAACTTCTGGCCCAGACGATGTACTCGGTCGATAGCCTGATTCTCAACAGCGGGGTTCCTAGCATGAAGCAGTAAGTTAGTAGGAATCTCGGTCGCTGTGGTCTTGCTTTAGGCTTACCAATAAGGATCCATCAAAAACACCCGTTGTGCCGAGGTTAGGTTTAGGCTTGAAAGGAACGATCGGAAGTTAGAGACAGAGTTAAACGTACGACAGCATATTGCGTTCATGGAACAGCCTTACCCAACACCACCGGCCTTGAGGGAAACCAATATGACAGACACGTGAGAACTATCACGAAACTTCTCGATATTGAGCGATCGTTGAACTCGGGTCATTTTACCATCTAGTCTTGCAAATTGGATGTTGTTCTCCTTCAAGGCAACCTAAGTTTCCACATCCTTCAGTGACGGAGTATGAAATAGGGGGACAAACAACATCTCTACCTCAATCAAGTCCAGCATCCCAGTCCACTGTGAGAAGACTACACTTTTGATGCTTCCCGGTTTGTGCTCCTTGTTCGCCTCATCGTTGAGAGAAGGCGTTTGAAGTGCTTGGATTAGTGCTTGGATCTTAGTACTTTGCTCCGGAAGTCCAGGGCGAAGTTTGCATGGCTGAGTCGACTTCAGAAAGACAGCCAAGTCAATAAATGAACAGCAACATCAACGGTGACTCGGTACAGTACTCACCTCGATGGGTACCTCCTCTCCTCGGACTTGGACTACATCGGCTTTAGCTAATGCAAGACCGCAGGCAGGACAAAAACGACATGTTTTCCCTTTGGCAAAATCCTCCAAAATCAGATTTGTAGCACAGGACTGGCAAAATCTAGTATTATACAAAGCACAGCATAAGATTGACATTCGAGCTCAGCAATCATACCATACTTACATATGCTCGCATTTGGTCAGGTATGGCAAATCGCCAGCCTCTTGGAAACAAAATTGGCATTTATCATCACCGGAATCCCGCAGAATCGATAACAGCAGGCCGGCCTTATCTTTCAACTGGGTATCATCTAGAACAGGAGGGGATCTGAGCTCAGTACAGTGCTCCTTGGATCCAACTTGACGTCATCTATACCTTTCACCTCAAGATTCAATACCGAAGTGTCACATAGGCCATGATGGGCGCAAATCTGTCGAAGCTTAAGGATCCACTGTAGGACGTTCATGTATTGCTTTAACTGGTAAAGTGCCACGGCATTAAGATTGGAGAATATATGGAATAAACAGGTATTCGCTGCTAACCGGATTTGCTGCATCTAGCATTTTGTTCACTTTCTCTTTGGCCTCTTTGGCCACCATATCATACAACTTCTGCTCCGGTTCGGAAAACTCCAGCCATGCAAAGATATCTCGCTTAGGTGGAAGTTGAAGGATTGGTTTTCCATCGCACTCTTGGGTTTTCACTCTTCTCAACGTGATACACTTCATCAAGGTTTGTAGTCGAAGCACTGCTAGGTTTTCATTGTTCTTCAATGGCCGGGAGAAAATCTGCTGCCATAGTGGAAACTCGCACAATGGTGAGATCTGTAGAAACTTAACCAGGCTGTACAGATCATCAATCTTGTTCTGTACGGGCGTTCCGCTATACAAGTATAAAACTCACGTTATTCCTATGTTACCTACAGCCTCTTGTGTTATATATGCTTGCCTCAGACACCAACGTCTTTCTGCTGATAGATTACACGCGGCTCTCGATTGAATAGTAGAGTAATCTTTGATTACGTGAGCTTCATCCTGTTTAGCGTATCGCTTAGATCATTTGCCGAGGCAAGATACAACAGCCTGTCTATCATACCAGTACAATTCGTAGCCACCACACTTCTTGTAACGGCGATTTTGTACCGTGCTTTTCACTCTAGGGAATCATTTATGAGTTGGATGAACGTTCCCCGTGTATGAGAGAGCTACGTACCCTACTATACTCCAATGCTAACACGTTGTATGTGGTTATCACAACATCCTTCGTGAGCAGAGGGATTAGTTTTTGAAGTGACAGAGATCAAATAGATATCACCAACATATTTGGCTAAAACCCGAGGGTTCGTATTTCGATTGTTGCCATGATAAACGTAGACAGAAAGGGTGTTCTTCTTGACATGCAGCGAAAATTGCTCCTCCCAGTTGGCGACAACAGACAGCGGGCAAATGATCAGCGTAGCCTGGGATTGAACATACATATCCTCGAGATCTCTGTCGCGGGGTGCTTCGACAGGCGGTACCGAATTGATCCGTTTGGGCAATACAAGCTCAAGTTCGGCATTCGATTTTGGTGGCTGAAAATCATCATCACTATCTTGATCATTTTCGGAGAAATAATCCTCGGGCTCCTGTACTCTGCGATGAGTACTCAATATTAAAGCAATCACAGAGATGGTTTTACCCAGCCCCATCTACAAGTAAAGCGTGGTGAGTGATGGTCACTAGATACACCTGTCAAGTAATCCTCCCTACATCATCAGCCAGCAGGCCGCCACGAGGCTCAATAGGTTTCTCGTACGTTTCTTCGTTGGTTATCAGATGCTTGTATACCACCTGCTTGTCATGCTTACCGCTAATTATTTTGTATAAGGAACCGGAGAATTTCCCCGATTCATGGTCGGCTTTGTCCATTCTTTCGCGCTCAGTTAGAAAGTAAAGCGCTTGTTTTTGATGCTTGTATAATTTAGGAATCAATCTATCATCAGGTTCCAACTCTGGGAGATCGATGGGCGTTTCCAGCCATTGATAGAGTACATCGACCGGTGTTTGAGAAGGCACTACGTTCTCCACCAGCAACGCTTGCTTATTGAAAGGGTTCATATAGGTTCTGGTTGGCACGAAATCCTGTGGTTCAGAAATATGTAATCCAGAGCCGTATAACCCCTTTCCGACGAGTTGCGCAGTTTCCTGTCTACCGTACAAGTATACGTTGATGGCTGTAACAAATGCATGAGAATTCGCACCGAAGCGCGGCAGGTACCCTTCGGTACGGATAAGACGTGCGTCTATTAACGGAGCCAAACCATTGGCGCTACTTCGCTCAAGATATCCCAGCTCCTGACCTTTCTTATAACACACTTTGATGCAGTTCGGGTCTTGTCGATTTGATCGGTCACGATAAAGAACAAGTTTGTTGTCATCGTCGTCGTCGTCGTCGTCAGTGATTTCTATCACGTCAGAAGTGTTGGGTTGCAGCTTCCTTCTGCTAGTAACAACTAAACATCTGATCATTCCATAGCATACTTCCTCATAAATTAATTTGTTCTGCGACATGTGTGCAGATGGATTTGGCTTATGGTCAAGTGTTGAATGCTGAGTGAATTGAGAGGAGGCTGCTGGTCTGTAAACACCTGCACTGTCGTGATTAAATGGAGTTCTGTATACCGTAGACTCTCTCGAGACAGGAGTGAATGTTTCCTCGTCAGAATCTAACGCCGTCAAATCGACGAACACCGGTGTCTTCTGCTAAATCAAGATTCAAGAAACAGGAGTTAGAAGTCGCGTGATCAAGATAGAAACCAACACTGTTTACTTGTGAGGAGACCGTAGTCGGTGTTGGGAAGTCGTGGTTTGGCTTAAAGTGTTCATCTGCATGATGGTTAGGATGTGCGATGGTCTACCAAGTATTTGGGCTATGTTGAGTCTTTGGCACTAAATAGATTACTTGTGATTCTTGATTATACTCACTCTTTGACGCTTGCTTGTTGTCGGATATGGCATTACCTCCGGGACATCTGTGTCATCGGTCAGGTCAATGACTTGGGTATTGCTCTTAGATCTTCCACCACCCGCGTTGTATTGGACCTGATCAGGGCTTTCCTCGCGGCGACGTTTTTGCATCTTTCTGTCATTCACCATGTTGTCAGCACGTAAGCTCGGGGTTAGATCTACCAAAGCTTTGGCATAATCATCACTGTACTCTCCGGCAGAAGTTTCTCCGTTGGTATTTACATAAGGATAAGTATAACCCCGTGAAGGGGTTGAGTTGTGCGAGAGTGAGTTGTCAGATATCTCAAAAATGCTGGGACTTTCGGAAACGACTTGGTAATCGTTTATACTTCTATGGGGAGTTGGTGTACTATGCGTCGTTGATAGAGTGGAGTCGAACGCTCTTGAATCGGTGGAATTGGCTGAGTCATAGCCTTTGTGATTAGAAATGTATGAAGTTGTTGGTACGGGGAATTGGAAATCTTCGGAACTATCGCTAAGAACTCTTGATTGCATCAAGTTGAAGGCAGCATTGTGATTTGGCGAGGGGGTAAAATTTCCTAAATCTCTAGGTGTGTATTCAGAAGCAATAGTTCCTTGTATGGGCTCACTCTCTATCGTCGGGAAGCTGGCAGAATGCACGTCGACATGATTGATATCAACGGGCGGTGTGGGCTGGAAACTAAAATCATCGCCTCTAGTGTTTCGAGAGTCCTCTCCAAATTTAGGAGGATGAGAAACAATACCCTCTCTGGAGATGTTATCGAGTTTGTTTTTATCAGGCATCTCAATTGCCTGGATATTTTCGGGCTCGCGGTTAGGTTCGTCCAATTGCTTCTCTACCATGTTGAAGGGACCTTCTGATTCTATTCCTTGAGGGAAAGGAAAATCAATGAATTCATCAGAGTTCATATCTTTTAACGTGAGGTTGAAAGCAACGACTCTAACTTATGATACTTGTCACTAACCACCTTGATATTATTCAAATATATTGATTGTTATTATGAATGAGAATTGAATCTTATGTAGAATCCCTAATTTTCGATACTTGCATTACTCACAACAGATGCATTTCAATCCACGACAAATCTTAAGTCCACTAATAGTAATCACGGATAGAAAAGCTTGGTAATAATCTCTTGACTCAACTATTTAGCTAAACACTGCTGTACAATTATTCATTTTACCTGAATTAACTATGTCTGCGAAAGAGAGTAATCAAGAGCTTGGCAAGTATGTGCAACTTCTTCGAATCTATAGGAAGTAACTGATAGGTAGTGAGTGCACAGGGATATAGATAACTTTGACTCGATAGTTGCACTTGGTGCTCAACTTGAGTATCAAAAAAATGCCTCGAAAGCAGAGCTTAACTCGCTTAGGTACAACATACTAGAAAATGTAACCTCCCCTTATTGAACTTGAGCATTTGTTAGAGAGATTTTAAATAACGAAAGTACCGCCTTACTCAAACTACATCAGCAAAACATTGATAAGATTATTGCAAGATTTCGAGATCTCGATAGTAGCTCAATACAAGGCCTCTACATGTCCCTTAAGAAGCGTAGGAGCATTTTAAAGCTCAGGAGTCCAAAATTCCCCACTAAAACTGGCCACTTGTAGTTCGCGAGGCTCCAGCTCAATGCATCGAGCGATTTTCAGAGGCGATGTTTTTATCAAAAGGTACTTATACTAGCCAATATTTTTACCCATAATTCTCATTTCTAGTAAAGAAGAGCATAAGGCGGGTTCGCAACCATTAGAAGACCTCTTGAACACAAGCGAAACTGATCTCTTGCTTCAAGAGATACAAGCTTGTGAAAAAGCAATCGATAGACTGAAGAAGGAAATATTGAATGCGGAACAGTTAGTAATTATTGGTCGACAATCTTAGTGGCTCATATAACAGTTTATATTAAATCAATTCAGAACGGCAAATGAGTCTACAAGTTTGCTTTGATATAAGTGTTAATTCGTCCAAGAATGCCAAATATTCACCCTGCACAATCTTCATTGCAAAACCTTCGCGAAAGCAAATAAAATCCCAGTTGCTTGCAAATGAGATCATTCGGGCCAGGTTGAACAATATTCCATTCACCCGTTGAATAGAACAACACGTGATAGCATACAGAGAAAGATGTGGCGCAGCTAGCGGGGTCAAACCCTTCATCCACATATTCATTCCATATGAAGGAGCTTATGGCCAAATGCATGTCCCACCCATCGGCCCATCAACCGCAACCGCACACCCGCACATAGACCCAAATCAGATAACTCTGTGTACTCCAGAAGAAGCACTGTCCTAATTGGGATATACATATCTGTTATTTGTTCTATTCTTAATTCTACCCTTAAACCCTTTCTGTTGTATCATTTTATTGAGTAGTTTCCTGGGAGATCGAACCGTTGTTTCAATTCTCGTATTTTTTATCTTTATATTATATTTCTTTCG
This sequence comes from Basidiobolus meristosporus CBS 931.73, assembly GCA_002104905.1. Lineage (NCBI taxonomy): Eukaryota > Fungi > Basidiobolomycota > Basidiobolomycetes > Basidiobolales > Basidiobolaceae > Basidiobolus > Basidiobolus meristosporus. The sequence goes on along the minus strand of MCFE01000014.1, from coordinate 57,610 downwards.
CATTAAGTGACTACAGCGAGCCTTACTCACGTTGTATGTGTATATTTCAACTGCACTAAATATTCTGCAAAGAGCTCGAATCTCCATCTTCTTTCTGGATCCCTTTGGCGTATAGTCAACACTCATGACAGTTGACCTGAAAACCTACTTTACTTTATCGCTTTCGTCGACTGTAGTTGCCCTTGCCTACACATATCATCAAATTGGTAACTCTTTATTTTTTGACGCGGAGCTGGCTCAATTGACCATCTGTTGCTGAACATTCTGGCAAATTAGGCGATTACAACACCTACGCGAAATCCTCACACACAGAGCTCTCTTCTCCGAAGTTCTTTGTGGCTCAAATATCCCCCGATTCATCCACACAGCAGCTACTGCACTTTCTAAAATATGAGCGACTGTGTACTTTGGTATTTTTTCAACATACAAACTGGTCGGCGACTGTTCAACAACTTTCCTGATTCCTGTATATAGATTTTTGTCAACATGATCTACTGCCTTCTCATTTTGTTGGGAAAGGTCATCACTCGTTTTTTCTTTGGAAATTTGAGAGTGATCGAATGCCAGGTATGAGCGTCTCTGCTCCGCTCTCTAGGCCCGAGTTCGTACTTACCAATTGAGGAAATGTAGCATATGTACGACAGATTATTGAACTTCTTATTGTTTAAAGTGGTCTTTGTGGGTGCTATCCTAGAACCGAAGTGGGAGGAGCTCTTTATTTGGACCGCTTGGTTTACTGTTTTAGGCTTTCTTCGGATATTCAGCATGCTATGTCGTGATCGGTTTGAGCACGTAAGTGAGAGCACCTCTCCGTAACAGCCTTAATATGTATTTACCCCCATTTCCATTTATTAGTTGGCGGCTTCATCCGAATCTACCATGGGAGAGCATATCAAGATTCTAACACTACTGGTGACCATTCTAGTCCTGGATGTAGCGCTTATTTTTGTCTGCACCTTGGTATTCCGCTCCATGGTGTTTCTTCTTACGTTCGAGGTAATTGAGTGCGCCAACGGTTAATATGAGCAAGACCTATTTACTGACTCCGAACCTAGTGCTTTACCCTATGTTTAGACACAGTTCAGACACTCTTCAAATATGTCATCCAATTGAGAGAGATTTCTAGCGAGGAGGACTTCGAATCCAGAAGCATATGGCTGTATTATACAGAATTCGTGACTGATACGCTGATCCTCGCTGCTACTTTATGTCACTATTTACATATTATGGTAATGTTTGCTGAACTCAGCCCTACCTCATCCACCTAACGCCCATGATACCCCTAGGCATTACATGGCATCTCTTTTACTTTGATCGATGCCGTTTTGTTCTTGAATATTCGCAGCGTATTCAGCAACCTTCGTAAAAAAATAGCTGGCTATCGATCATATCGACAGGCTATGAATAGTCTCAAACGAAGGTGGGCACACACGCCATACACCTCAAGCTTTTGAGAGCTAATTGATGTTGCTTTTCATAGATACACTTCTGCCACCAAGGAGGAGCTGAAGGAGTTTAATGATGATTGCGCTATATGTAGAGAGCCTATGGATTCTGCCAAAAAGTTGCCCTGTGGTCATTTATTTCACAGGTGAGTGTAGTCTAGCTAGGAAATTGTTGAAATGGTACTGAAACATCTTGATCAGTTTGTGTCTTCGATCCTGGTTGGAGCAGGATGGATCTTGCCCCACCTGTCGTCGTACACTGCTTGCAGGAAATGACAAGAAAAATGAGGACACTCCACAGACGACCCATACACCACCAACATCACCAAACACTCCCGAAACCCATGAGTCAGTATATCTTGATTCTCCCATTTTGGAGCACAGTGGCTAAAACGCGTTTCTCGTGATATAGGGCATCGCTCTTCCGATTCAACAGTGGAGGCTTGGGAAGTAGCTGGGGTTGGCCCGACTTTTCGGTCGAAATTATATCGCGTCGAGGAGTAGAGCTACCTACATCCTCGTCATATAACCAACTATCTGTTCTGGTATATGCTGTTCATTTCACTTACTGCCCACTCTAGCCTTCTCACCAACCTGCACCCTATAGCTTCGACAAAACTCAGTCTCTGACCTACAATCATTAGCGGGGCAATCCGGGGCTGAAACAATACCACCACATGGCAACAATGAACCCTCCCATCAATAAGCTTCATCCAGCAGCAGTCATCCGTGTTTCCGTGGCCACATTACTTGCATGTAACATTTTCCTGTGGGCCCAAGTTAAGCACTGGGTGTCCCTCGGAGAAAATCTTATCCCACCCTTTCTTTACCAGTATCGACGTATTCTTTTATCATGTACACCATAAAAACAAATTTCGCGAACGCACACTGGTTCAGCCGATCCTATATGTACATTCACCACGAACCGGCGTTTTCTGAGCAACAATGCATCCCTTCTATCGTCGGATTTTGTACGTTCAATTGAATTAAACTGGATCCCAACATCCAAGCGAACCAGTTCCCCCGCTTTCGGAAAGGCTCGCTTAATATCATCGAATCAATAAGCAATGAGTTGCCACCTTTAATCTTACTTTCACATTGTCTTTAGCTGAACGAGGGGGGCATTCTTAGCCTAGCAGCACCCCCCTCGAGACAGAAGCCGGCCCAGATCTTGGTGTTTGCCTTGGGCCTTTGAACATACTACATACATTATTTTGCTCTAGTCACTTGTTGATCAATCAGATGCTCATATCTAAGATGTATCTAGCTACGGAGGCTTCTTCAGCAATGGACTTGTTGAATAGTCCACCGACCCTTTCCTCCAGACGCTTCTCGAGCTCTTCTTGATCAAGCGACTTGAGTTCGGGGTTGCTCAAAAGCTCCAGATCAGGGAGGTTTTTGAGGGATTTCACCGCATCCTAAACACAGAATATACACTTAGTTTCATCTGAGGAAATATTGCCGATTGGGCCGTAATACACACCATCAAGGCATCGTAACACCTTCCGGCTTCCTCCTTTTTAGTGGCATTGGTAGATTCGAGTTGCTGGCCCAGGATGGTGCTGTACGGTTTTAGGTTGGGGACCAAAAGAATCTTGATGATCTCGTTTCCTAACGACGATAGTCCTATGATTGCGCCGTAATGGGTGGTCAATGGCTTGGTGGGGTCCAAAAATGCTCTCAAAAGAGTCTTGGTAACTCTTGGCTGCAGAGTGTGATAGTTTTGACCGTATTTGCTGCAAATGGTTCCTACGATTTTGGCGGCAAGCTTGCGGACCGACCAGTGATCAACTTGAGGATTTTCACCTAGCCTCTTGCCCACCAGGCAAGAAAGCAGTGGAGGCATGATTTGGTGTAGCTAGATCATGCGACCATGGTTAGAAACAATCTCAGAGTTGCGGAAAGCCTAGATACTTACATATGGTTCGACAAACAGATTTGGGTTGTCTAGTATTGATTTGATCATTGCCAGAGATGACTCCAATGGGGTTAATTTCTTCATACTTTGAGTGACCTACGCGTACGATGGTTAAGAATGGTAGATGATGCCTAGAAACAACCTCGATTCCTCACCTTCTCCGAGATGAATTGCACGAAATATGGTAACAACTGGTGTAGCCCTGGATCTGTACTCAGGCTACTTAATCCCGTTGCTCGCAATGTATCGTCGTCACTGAAGATTGCATTGGTGATGCGCTCGAAGTACAGCTGAAGCTCTTTGGAAAGAACGTGCTTCACCAGAGGTTTAACCTCAGGCTCATTGTTGTTAGCCTTAGGAGTGACCTCGGGTTTAATTTTTTTCTCCAAGATGTCGGTCTTAGACTCTAGTAAACCATAGGATTAATATGTTCAGCATTCGGGGGGGGGCAAAGAGAAGTTTGGAAAACGTACCTCCAGGCGCTGGATTCCTAGAGATTGCCGGTTGAACGCCTTCGATTGCCAGCCAGTGAGCTGAAAGTAAAGTTGTTAAGTATTGTGGAAATGTACTCAGCAGTAACAACAACCCTTTACCAGTATATGTAACGTCAGGGGCGATTTTTGGGAGTGGTGCATTTAAAATGGTGTCGAAATCAAGCTCCTCATCGTCCAAATAAAATATATCATGGTTATTGACGTTGGTAGTCTTGAACTTGAAATCTCCAGAAGCCGAGTTGAATCCATATAAAGGCTTTGCTTGAAGGTTAGAAGCGCATTTAACGCAACCGAATAAACCCGCGATAGATACCTCGACGTTGCGAACACGTAGTGCATTGTTGATATCCTCGACCATCAATTTCTCTCTCTTTGAGTGGCGCATAAATCTGATCCCCTCCTATATATAGAGTGAGTTGGAAGGATCTTTGACGATAATCTACTACGTTGAGAATACTTGAATGATTTCGTGCAAACGATATTCTACGTCTTGGCACAATGCTGACGCGACATCATCCTTGAGATTACTGATACCCACCGACTCGGCAACTTGCTAATAAAACGGGTAAGTCAAGGCTCACGTAGTAGAAAAATTCGTGGTAGGGAATACTTTTATAGTGTCTTTAGAGTATATGCTCATGTTCTACTGGAAACAAACAAACCACAGCCAGTATTGTATTGCCACTATAATCACCTCAAATAAAAGAAAAGTGATCCAGATAAAATGGTTGGATATATTCTGGCTTATATTACATATCATTACTATCAGTAAACCAAATCAACATGTGGTATGTTGCTTAAATACATGAACCAAACTCGATTATTACAATTTCTACGTTTAAATATCATACAAAGAACATTCTGACTAGGATGGGATCACGTTGAAGAAATGGTAGATCTCTTCAGAGTCGATCACCGCAACTCGAGTACCACATTCATTACATTCAACTGGATGGAAAACATCCTCTCCGCCGCCAGGGTTTGTGCGCTTGGCTTTCTTCCCTTGTGGAGCAAACTTCAGCACCTCACCTGAGATGATTTTACAGTTTTCCACAAACATGGCCCGGTACTGGTTGAGAAACTTGTCGTGTCTAGGATAGAGAGAGAGTTATACTTGGATCCCAGGTGGAGCGAAAGCAAAGCACTTACTTTTGACAATCGTAACATAGTGGCGTCCAGCACAGAGGACATGTTAACACAGCATCAGTTGGTCTGACCTTGGATTTTTGACCCATTTCGTCTCGTGGTGCGTTGGCTGAGTTAAGTGGAAGTGAGCTCACTCATACATTTGATACAGAGAAAGCATCCATACATACCTACATTTCTACTTGTCACCCATATCTCGTTCTTCTCGTCTATAGAGGGATCGTAGAGCAATTCCTCATCGGTTTGTTTTTTCTTGATCTCTGCGTAAGATTAATATTTGTGGGAAACGTATCCTACAATGGGAGGATCTACCTCTTTTCCTTATCTCCTTGTCCTCCGTATCCATCTCACTCTCCGTTTCCCAACCTTCGGAATCCGAGAAGTATATGTCATCGTAGTATTCGGTAGTCATGGTTGACGGAAGATGGCTTGCCCAATAGTGTGAATATAAACGGGATGTTAAGTTAAACAGGATTTTTTTTGTTGACGATTTCAGTGACCTAGTTCCTCTCCCCCCAAAAAACAATCTATGCGAAAATCCAGATGAAGTGGAACGAGGAAATCTCGATATTTCCCCAGGTTTGTATGTGAATTGGCCCCATCAATATGAGTAAATCAGTGGGGAAAGAGAGAATAGCAATTTCCAGCGACTGTGTGATTGTGCTGGTTTGTCAATAGCCTTTTCACTCTCTACGTTGTATTTGGGTACTACCGAAGTCTATACCTAAAATGTTTCGTGCTCGTTCCGCCCTTTTACGTCTCCCTGCTATTCGCTCATACTCCACCAAATTGCCTGTCGCTGTGAACGCTACTCCCGAGGCTCTTCAACAAGCCTCCAACCGCCAGGGAACATGGAGCCTCAGCCAAGAGGAAAAGAAGGATGCCTTCAAGGGCCCTCGTTTTGAGCAGACCGATCTTACTACCCAGGTACCTGAGGATGCTGTAGACCCTTTTCATCCACACTCAGTTCTTTAACTTTTATGTCGAACTCTAGCCTAACCCAATGGCTGCCATTGAATTGATCCACGAAGTCCCCATTAAATTTGTTCAGCAGCGCAAGGTTGCCTGTAACGGTGGCGGAGGGGCCTTGGGCCATCCCAAAGTCTACATCAACCTTGATGATACCGGCAAGCCTGTGTACTGTGAATACTGTAAGTGGCTGCTTTGAAGTAAACACACCGCCGCCTTCGCTAACCCATTCACCCAACTTCAGGTGGCCTACGCTATCAACAGGAACCTCACCACCACTAAACCATTTCCTAGGCATGCTGCGAATTCCCATATTTAACTTTCTTCCCAAACAAGATTTGTACGTGGTTGATGAACCATTGAAAACATTCCCAGATAAACTCACATCAAGAATTCCCGTTCATCTAGATACTTTTGGAATTGTTGTATATTGTGTTTGATACGGAATATAAACCACTTTTCAAAGATTGTGGCATCTCAGGGATGGATTGTAGTGTAGTGTAGCAAAATGTACAGTAGTGTAAGAGCGAGGTCGACCAGCAAGAATGTAGTAACTAGTGCACCGCCTACATTTACTATCACTAAAACCTCAAGTGAGATGAACATAACATGAAGGTCACTGGATTTGAAGGCCCTACTGGTATTGTTATGTCTGTCAACACATTAAAAGTTTCATAACCACGGTGCTTGATTATTCATGGAGCCCCAACGAATTTTCATCTCATACATCCCAGTATTGATGCCCTTTTGTGGCTGAAAGCTTGCAAGGTGTGGATTCATAATCTATTAGAGAACTTTATTTATCTACTCGTCTTCCAGGTTCTGGATGAAACACCAGGGCCCTAATTCGATAGTAAAGCTTGGCAACGGATGCCGATAATACGCGGAAAAGAGCGGACCACGGATTTCAGAGTTAACAATATGTGGATAGTTGGTTATTTTACAAGGTGCTTCTCAAAACTGGAGAATAGAGAGGATCCAAATCAGTAATGATTCACACACAACAAGAAAAAATCAATGCTTACCAAGAATGACTGAATCACCACGAAGGAACATCTTACTGATGAATCTGTCCTTATTAACAGGCTTAGCCTTCTTCTTACCCTTGCCGGTTCTAGGGGTCTCGGTCCACATCTGAGCACAAAATAGTTAGCAAGATCCCCCCTTAAACGAAACAGCGGTTGGTATTTACTTCTTTAACATTCTCCAAAACCATGTTGCAGTGACGATCGAAAGCCTTCACACGGGCCAAAAGCTTTCTGTTGTTACGACAGTTGATTAGGATTTTGGTGTGGTTTTTGACTGCCTGCTGAAGTACAGATAGAGGACCGTTGTTGAATTCTTCCTCTTCGAGCTTTTGAAGCTCCTCCTCAGTCATCTCAGATTTGGGTTTGGTACTATAAAATCAGATGTTCGTTAGGCTCCGCGGGTGTCGTCGGCACATTACAAAAAAATACCTCATGATGAAGTTGATGCGCGACAGTTAGATCTAAAAAGACGCTTGAACACGGTATATATTTTCTGGTCAAGAAAATATCGTTACGTCGATAAATTCTCGCGACGATGGGACCAGAAATCAGATTACCCTGATAGGTTGGGATGGCTTTTTTTTCTTTTGGTGCGGTGAATGGAGGTTAATCAAGGTTGGTAAATGGTGCATAAATGGTGCGTAAACTAGACAACCCAGACCAACATCCCCTTGATTAAAAACCCCATGCGCTTAGCTGAAATTACCCCAGATATGCCCCAACTCTCTGGCAAGAATTTCGGTATACGAACAGTTTTCAACTGAGAAGACTCGCTTAGTTGGTTCTTTGTTTCCTTCCACACCCAATAATTCTGTCAAAATGGCCTTTGCTTGGAGAGCTGCTAACCTTAGGTATGATGCCGACTGCTTCGTTCGCTATCCCTCTTCGACCCTGCTTATTTACCAACTACTTGCCTTGCAGTTACCTTCAATACTCACAAATCTGCGCTAAAGCAGTCCGCAATGCTTTAAAGACCGAACAACGTATTGTTGCCCAAAAGCGTGAAGAACAGGGACTTAAATTCGCCAAGTGGGCCAACGGCAAGCAAGGAGAATTGGTATGTGTGCTACGCCCCCATCGATAAACATTGAAACAAATGAAATACTAAGACTTGTCCGTAGAAATCTGTTGCCACCGAGCCTACCGCTGTTTAAGAACATCCAACTCGCTTCTTTCACATAGCCTAAAACACTTCATATTCCTTCATTTTCCAATGCATTTGAAATTATCTATGGTGAAATTTCCACTTGAGCAATAAAGCCCTTCGAGGTCATCGGCACCGTTGTCCGGTGATATTAAGGATTGCAACATTAACAGAATGTAACTGATTATTTTGGATTATTGGGGAGTCAAACAATATCGACGGAGTATATTGTTTATTATGATGTTAAACGTATACAAGTTATACAACGGTACCAGAGCTGGAGGCAATTCTAGGCCACAAATCGGCACACTCCTTACCAACAGGACCAGTAATGGCTGATCCCTTCATTTCACCCTTAGGGGTTAACGATGACGCCAGCGTTGTCTTCGAAGTAGAGGAAGACACCGTCACGTCTGCGCCAGGCCTTGCGTTGACGAATAACGACAGCAGGCATGACCTTCTTACGGAGATCAGGCTTACCCTTCTTGACGGTGGCCATGACCATGTCTCCAACACCAGCAGCGGGGAGTCTGTTCAATCTACCCTTGATACCGGTAACGGCGATGATGTAAAGGTTCTTGGCTCCAGAGTTGTCGGCGCAGTTGATAACGGCTCCAACTGGAAGACCGAGAGACATACGGAATTTGTTACCTGCGGCTCCTCCGCGTCCTTAAAGGAAAACATCAGCGACTGTACTTTGAATCCAACCAGCTTCCGCCCATTCATCCATCCGTGGGTGAACATAGAGCCACATGCTCAGCAGCCGCTTCATCTCGGCCAAACTGGCCCTACATGACTATGGATATAACTAAATGATACGTACCACGCTTAGACATTTTGATATGGCAAGTGTTGGAAAAAGAACGAACTTGCCGTTGGTTTACTCATTTTGACCTTTGCCTGGGATTTCGGAATCAACCCGAGTCAGTATTCCTTGAAAAAGATGAGCTCCAACTGACCAGAGCGTCACGTGATCAATAGGGTCGAGCGACGTACGTAGGTCGATTGCGTCATAATAATTTTACGTCTACACAGTGCTTAAAGAAAAGACCAGTTTGGGCAACGGCTTCACAGACGGTTACCATATATACAAACTAGACCTTGTGTACATCAACACGGTAATTCAGCATGCTGGCCAATTCCATCGCAGACAAGGTGATTGTACACCCACTTGTTCTTCTCTCCGTTGTGGATCACTACAACAGAGTCGCCCGAAACACCAAGAAGCGTGTAGTGGGTGTATTGTTGGGACAAAAGATCGGAAACAGCGTGAATGTTGCCAACAGTTTCGCCGGTTAGTTTGGTTTTCTTTCGTTGAAGCCCGTTGGATTTTCGAGTCTCAAGTAACCTTTGTGAATGTCCTTTCTAGTCCCCTTCGAGGAAGATGAAAAAGACCCCTCAGTATGGTTCTTGGACCACGACTACGTTGAGTCCATGCTGAACATGTTTAAGAAAGTCAACGGTACGTCTTTCGATGCCTACCTGCGCTCATCAGAAATCAAGCCTAACCCGTTGTTTAGCCAAGGAAAAGATGATTGGTTGGTATCACAGTGGACCCAAACTCCGCTCCGCCGATTTACAAGTGAACGAGCTGTTCAAGCGCTATACCCCTAACCCAGTTCTTGTCATTGTTGACGTCAAGCCAAAGGATATTGGAATCCCCACCGACGCCTACTTTGCTATTGAGGAGATTCATGATGTAAATGAGCCACTTGAGGTCACATTTGATGGAAATGATATGCTGACCCTATCCTACCAAATCTAGGATGGTACCGCTACCACCAAAACGTTCATGCACGTTCCCTCGGAAATAGAGGCTGAGGAGGCTGAGGAGATTGGTGTGGAGCATCTGTTGCGCGATGTCAAAGACAATGCTGTCGGCACCCTGTCTACTCGTGTCACTAACCAGCTACAATCCCTCAAGGGCCTGGGATCTCGCCTAGTTGAAATCAGTGAATATCTGCAGAAGGTCGTGGCCGGTGATTTGCCAGTCAACCATCAAATCATTCACAATCTTCAGGATATGTTCAACCTGCTGCCTAACCTAAACGTCAACGATACCTCCAAAGCATTCTCGGTCAAGACCAATGACCAGATGCTCGTCATCTATCTGTCTTCTCTTATCCGTGCTGTCATTGCCCTACACAACCTCATCAACAACAAGGTCACCAACCGCGAGTCGGAAAGAAACTCGGACAAGGCCGAGGAGAAGGAAAAGGCAAGCAACTGATTCATCCGTTCTCTATTCTCCGCTCTCCGCTCTCTGCTCTCCACTCTCCACCACCCACACCAACTATTCCACCTCTCCCACTTTCACATTGTAAACCTTTTTTTATAAAATTTGATGTAACATCCATTGAGCCCGATAATACACACCATCGCAAGAGAATCCCATGATTTAGGAAAGAAATTTTTTGAAAAAAGAACCATGGAAATCTAGCCCGTGATGGAGCAGATTTTTATGAATGGGTAATATATGCTGATGCCTTCCTTCTACGTTACCATCTTTTGGTGTTGGACATCGCATCACTCTCGTTCGGTCATCCATCAATTGAATAAGTAAACATGCCCCCTAAGGCCGACCCCAACGAAGTCAAGATCAGTAAGTTAACATGACTGTGTGAGTGTAGTTGCGTGAATGAATGACTGACCATGCGATGATTAGTCTACCTCAGAGCCACTGGTGGTGAAGTTGGTGCCTCTTCCGCCCTTGCTCCCAAGATCGGTCCTCTCGGTCTTTCTCCCAAGAAGGTTGGTGAAGATATCGCCAAGGCCACTCAAGAATGGAAGGGTCTTCGTATCACTGTCCAATTGACCATCCAGAACCGTCAAGCTGCTGTCTCCGTGGTCCCCTCTGCCTCCTCTTTGGTCATCAGAGCTCTCAAGGAGCCTATCCGTGACCGCAAGAAGGAGAAGAACATCAAGCACAGCGGTAACATCACCTTGGATGACGTTATTGAAATCGCTAGAACCATGCGCTACAAGTCCTTGGCTCGTGAATTGAGCGGTACCGTCAAGGAAATCCTTGGCACATGCTTCTCAGTCGGCTGCACCGTCGACGGCCAAAACCCCAAGGACCTTACCGATGCTATCGATGCCGGTGAAGTCGAGATTCCCGTAAGTAGCCAGTTGTGATGAATCCATCGGATCGCTCGCAGCACTAACAGTCTTCGTTCATATCCAGGAAAACTAAATGCCTTCCCGGAGTCATAGCTTCAGATTCTCAATAAATTTGATTTCAATTTCATTACAGAATGGCGGCCACCCACGCACACACATACAGTCTTGTTTGGATACTTTATGCCGAGATATAAATATACAGCTCCAAGAGTAGGTTCACAAAAGGGGGAGCATATGTGTCTATCTAAATATACACGACAAAACGCAATATACGGTGATGGGTGATGGTGGTTGGCTGATGGAATAGAAATATTGGATTTGGTCACCTAAAATGTAGACCAAGACCAATCACGAGGAACTGATGGTATTGGCTGAATGAACGGATCGGTTGCTAATCACACGATGGGTTAATTTCACGAACAAACAATCCATATCTTCAGATGTTCACTTACGCCTAGTGGGGTTATTGATATCCACCCCGATAGCAGTCGCAGGTACGGAGGACGGCGGGCGTGCTTGAGACTCCACTAAGAAAAATCAATGAAAAAATGGTCGGCGGCTAGATATAGGCGGGACGGCACTAACCATTTTGGCGGCCGAGCTCTTTTTGAGTGCCGCTGAGCATTCGTCTGGGGGCGGGTCTCTTGAAGTTGTTCAAGCTCTCTTGGAAACAACGATCACACGCACGACACAGCGTGCCTCCGGAGTTGAACTCGGCATTCTGGTCCAAGCGGATGAATTTGGAAGAGCACTTGGCACAATACACATTTCCGCACCTATATCGGTTCCGGGGATTAACGATGTGCAGGCTAAGCCAGGCTTGATGTGAAAATAGAGCTACCTTCGACAATGATGTTTACGTTCGAAGAAGTTGAATTGTGTTTCACATGAGGTGCAGAAAGTTGCGTCGCCATCGGGCTGACGTTGGTGGAAGCTTTAGACTACGTTGGATGGTAGATATGAAGTGCATTTATCTCTTACCTTCCAATGATCTCTGGTAGGAGGCCCCGTCACTGCCACTCTCGACTCTTGTGGTGACGAGGCTTGGACTGCTCTGCTTAGTTGTTTATGGAGAGCAGAGTTCATATTGTTTGGAGTAGAGCGGCCCTGGGGGGCTTGGGCTGGTGGAGGTGTGGGCGACTGCTGCGGGTTCTTCGGGGGTGTAGAGGAAGGAATCGCCGCCATTGTAGGATTTGTAGGGCGTTTTTTTCTCGTCAAAGCGTAAACGTCCATGGCGAATTTAGTGTTCGATCAGAGAAAAGCCGCAGGGGTATGCAGGGAGAAACGACGGGCAAGCTATTGAAGAAAACAAGCGAGCGAAGTAGACGTCCAGAAACAGAATAATACAAGAATGCTAAAACCAGTCAGTTAATTAGAGAAGAATAAGATGAATGCAGGAAACAATGGTGATTTAAACAACGGGGATTCCGGAGATGTGATTTGTGTATTCCTTTCCATATCTTATCGCGTAAATGATCTGAGTGGTTTAGGAATTGGGGTGGGTTCCGGTTTCTATCCTGATTTTCATTTGATATCACAGAGTTGATCCATAAAACACTGATAGCATGTGTTCATTTAGTAAATGAATGATTCCATATGTGTTCTCGTGCGCACTGCAAATCTGATCATAGTGTGGTGTTGCGAAACGAATGCACTGCCTGCATGCAACATGGCGAGCGGAAAGTTTGATCCCGACCTTCACTTTGACCATCGCTCACCATTGGCTTCAACATATTGCTACACTCGTTTCAAACATCGACAAGCAGGTTGGATGCCTGACAGCTTGGTTACAAAAGTGGGATTGGCTTTCGGCAAGGAGTGTGACAAGGGGAGTCTCAAACGAAAATCCTCTTCACCTAGGCTTCGGGAGATTTGTTTCTTTTTTGACGCTGCATAGTGGGAAATGATCGTCTAGATATAGATAAGTGAGTGACAAAGCGGCCCTCTGTGTAAAATGGGTCCTCGTTCCTTATTCTAAATCACCAGTTCCGTCCACTGTTTTCCTACAAAGTCTTTCTCCCCATGCACGCATGGTAATACGAGTCAAAGAGGCTGCTCACCAAACCCGTTTAACTAACCCTCCGGAATATCTTTGTCCAGTCAAGTGTTCAGTGTGGCATGGTGGCCTCCCCAACAAAGCGGCTATTTCCTCTTTGTCCTTCACACAAGCGGTTACATCCTGTTTCACACCCAACGAGCTGGAGGATTTAAAGGACACAAAAATGATCCTGACCTCTAGGACTGATCTCAAGAATGCCATTCTACATGGAAGACCATACACGTTTACCTACGTGATTGCCAGCAATCCGCCAATCGTTTTATATACGCTTTTATATGATACATGGATGAGTAGAGAGGGCTGCTTGAAATTTGATAGAGCGCTCTCTACCCAGGCCGAGACATTGTTGGGGGATATCGTGGATAACATGAATTTCTTGCAGCTGGCATGTCTCCATAACAGAGAGAAGATCGCTCTCCAAATGTTGGACTTTCTTTGCAAGGAGCTCAACAGCCGAAAATCAATAGATTTGCTTCAACACACCATCTCTCATATCTGGGGTCAAGGGAACACCACGTTGCATCTAGCTAGTTTAATTGGGTTGACCAATCTGGTTAAGCGGCTGCTGGAGCATGATATGAATCCATATGCGAAAAACGACCTGGGCTACAGCTCGGTTGACTGTGCCACATTGCATGAGACCAAAAAGGCTTTCTGGCGCTTTCGGATCAATCAGCCAGACCAAATGGCCATGTTTCTGGAGAAGATCGTCTGAGTGTTCTCGTGTAAATAGCCGATCATTATACCAGGATTTTGCTTCTGCTCATGTTTCCCAAACACAGACCTCGCACTATCAATAAAGCTCAACACGTGCATTCTATTCATGCCATCAGCCACCTTAACGTCCAGTAAATCAAATGAATGGTTATGTTACAATGTAGAGAATGTATTGTTGAAGTGAATTCATATAAACAAAGAAAGGTAATCTGATCTTCTCTCCAGTATCGACCCTACATGGCTTCAGTCTTCTCCTGCTTAACAGCCTGCTTCCATGAGCGGGTGGTTCTGGGTTCTTTCCCATTAGCCACCAGCGATGCGTCATAGCTCTGGTCAAAATATTGGTTCGGATGGATAATGGTGTCGATTTTTGAGGCAATGGTCACTTTTTTGTGGGTAAGCTCGAAGTAGCGCGTGCAAGCGACCTGGAAATGGTTGGCTCGAACCAGTTCAAGAATTTCGTTGACTTCATGGTCAGTGGCACCACTGCTGTAGCAAGCATGTCGAAGGTTCTCGGGTGAAAAATGCCGGAACGGACATCCGTGATGATCTCCGCTGGAAGGGGAGTTGCCAGTGATGATCTTCATACAGCTGTATGGAGTATAGTCAGTTCTACGGCCCTCCATACCATAGTTGTGTCGTATATTATAAGCATAGCCCTTCTGGAATTGATCGTCGCTCATCTTGTAGAACGAAGTTCGCCAGTAGTGCAACGCTTCCTCTAAGGAGAGTCCGATGCCCTGTTGAAGTGGTTAGATTGATGGCTGATGTTGCTCAATAGGGAAAATGGCTTACCTTCAGGAATAGACCATATTGCATTCTACCACCGTGCTTCAGGTGTCCATCCTCCTTGAGCTTGGCATTCAAATGCTTCATACACAACGGGAAGTGCTGAGTAAGATTATCGACATCTGCGGATGTTATTTGTCCACTAATTCCTTGAGCAGTGTATTCTCTTCCATTGTACTGCTTGCTCAAGTTAGTCAATACAGGCAGCAACCTTTCGTCTTCATCCATTCGTGGTAAAGCTTTAGCTGTAGCCTTTGGAGAGAAGGAAGTAAGTTAATAGGGAAGCTATGAACAAGATCCAAAGGGGATTTACCTCTAAAGCTTGGCTTAGGTGATTCTTGAACTCATTTACGACCAAGGCAGCCTGATCCGACATGGGAACATATGCCTTACCCTTTCTCACATATACCTGGCGCCGTTGAATCAAATCAGGAACCTTTTCGAAATCCACTTCGAAGAATGGCTCAGACTCGAAGTTCAATATGTGTGCCGACGCCTGATAGAGCTCTTTCTGGAAAAGCCGCTTGTCTTCGGGAGTAAGCTAATGTAATGTAGGATACGCGTTTAGAGAGATTGAAATTGTAAGCAAAGGCATTGGCATGTACCATTTTCAGCTGAAGACCTGCTGCCTCTAGAAATCTAGACTTGTCTTGGATACTCTCTGTTGAGAATCGTAGTCTATGTGTTGAACCAGGTTAGGCTTTTGGCTTCATTGAATTACACCAGTGAAGGTGAACATAGGCCTACTCACTTAAATAGTGCGCACTCTTGACGTAAGAACCAGTTACGTAATTCCTCACTAATTGCTGGACGTTAAACAGAGACATACAATGACCAAGCGCTGTAGAAGGGATTTACCTCCGGCAAAAAGCCAAGCGAAGAATAAAATGCGAGATATGATCTTTGCGACGCTCCTGATCAAAGGGAGTGGTCGCAGCTGCTGTGCTATGGCTGAGCGGCAGGCATTTCTTACTAATCTCGTTTAGAATCTGCTTAACCTCCTCCTCTGGTCTGTTTCGGATATACGCGGTCTCCACAGCCTTAAGCACTATGCAAAAGAGTTTACCAGATGCTTTAGAGAAAACCCGACCAGAAACGAGAAAATACCTTGGAGCCGATCCAGAGCGAAGGTTTCGAATTCCTCGATGTTCACCTCACAGAGTGGAGGAGTGTTGTAGAAGTTCAATCTGGTTGGGTATTCAAGGTTCTGTGAACGCCCTAGCTGGCTGGAGTTGGTAAACCCCCTGGCAGCGCTCGTTTTATTTTGTCTAAACATGGTCAGTATTCAGAGAAGCCCGGTGAATGCCACATTTAACAAATAATATGGAGTGTTTGTTTGGTTGTTTGGATTGTTTATTTATACTGGTCGGGGGTAATTTTATTTGACTCCGATCTGATTAGACATCTATTAGGCAGCTTAAATCTAATCAATGTTCTCTGAATGTCTCAATAACTGAAGAAATCCTTTTTTTTCTTTGTTAACCCACATATTATATATATTTCTCATATATATTATTAAGCAATCGTTTGCGCTTTCCATTCCATTCTATTCATAGATAGTTGTATTCATCTTTGTAGTTATACTTTTTAATTGTCTAACACTAAGCATGACGCACACTGCTTCTAACGAGGACAAAACCACTCAAGAGACCTCACAAGCTAGCAAGGCCGCCACCTACGATGGTCCACTCAAAATCACCGTTCGCACCATCGATTCCGATTCTTATCCAGTTGTGATTGCCCACTCAGAAACGGTGCTGAAACTCAAAGAGCAGTTGGAAGATGTAGCAGGGGTAACTCGCGACAGACAAAGACTTATATTTCAAGGCAGAGTGATGAAAGATGAAAAAACTTTGCACGAATGTGGTCAGTAAACAGAACTCCTCGATACAGCAAGGTGTCGAGTTGCTAATCGGAAAGGATTTGCCTCTGATAGGATTACAAACCGGAAATGTGATACACCTTGTAATTAGACCACTGGAGGCTCTAGGCAACAATGGTCATTGCTTTGTTTTGGACTTACCTTTCCCAACCTTATACTGAACCTTACTTGTTTCTTATTAGATGAACCTCAAACACCTCAAACTAGTGCTACTAGACCTAGGAGTATTGCATCCACCACAAGATTCATCTCCCTCGAACTTGATAATTCACCTATCAACAGTGTAAGTAATGCGAGCAAGATGCAATCTGTATATGCTGCTAGATTCTCAACCTGTGCCAACTATTTCCGCAGTTTCTCGGTTCTCTTTTTGGAGATTCGCCAAGAACTCCTCAAGCCAATGCTCAGGCGACTGCTTCCACACCTTCCTCCGTTCGTAGTGTATGCATTTAATCTCTGATCGGTATCTATCATCCAGACAGGCATTAACCCTTGATTTTCTTGATTAACTAGAGCACCCCTCGGGGTAGCAGCGTGCGGGCAAACGGTGAATCCAGATCGACACCCCAATCTCAACGACAGACGGTAGTACACGCACCACGTTTTGGCAATCACTGGCTTACTAATAATCTTGTTCAAGGCCGACAACAGCGCTCTGCTCAGCCGTGCTTCTACCCATCTAAGACGCCTTCAAGATCTCTGGAACATCACCCCAGAACATGGTTGGTATATACAGAAATGCCATCTTCAAGTTGCGGCTTATTGATTTTTCCATTAGAGATCCAAGGGAATGACACGGTGCAAACCGGTAGACTTATGCTGGAGCTGTCCAACGCACTGGAGCATCTTACCGGCGTACTGAGGCCTTTGGCCCGTACGTTTATCGATGAGACTTTGGAGGCTGACTCCGAGGAACGCATCAGAGCCCAGAATGAAGCGGCCGGGCTGGCACGCGGGATGTACAGATTAACTCAACTTGAAAGTACGATGGCCACTCTGTTGCACCGCACCAGATTCAATCCCACACCAGTTGATAGTGCTCCCGATAGCTCCAGTACCGCCGCGCCACAACCATCCCAAGATGGCTCAGAGGCAGCTGCCAGTCCCAACCAGGCCCAATCATCTAGCACGCCTAACCCCCAACCCCGTTCTCGGGGCTCGCTCTTCTCATCTCCCAACATGACATTCTCCATATACCCTGATATATCTGTTCAATTTGAAACTAGCTCAGGGGCTACCATCCCAATTTCGTTGCCAATGACACCGACCAGCAATCAGCCATCGCGGGAGAGAAACCAAGACCCGGCCTCTAATACCACCGCCGAGACGCAGCCATCCCAACAACCATCCAACGCCGCGGAAGAGTCGACTCCTTCAACACCCAACGCATTATCCTCATTACTATCGTCGATATTTGGTGGGTCCCCAGCTGGCTCATTGGGCTCCCCATTCACGACAATCTACCCCTCCAGATCCACTGGCGGCTCAAGCGCATTCATCGCTAGCACGACCATTCCCATCGTTAGCATCATTCCCGCCACCAGAATCGGGCAAACCAGAAGCTCGTCTAACTCTGAGAACGCCACAAACTCTAATCCCGCCGCCTCCAACAATGATACCGGCTCTACACCACAGACCGACTCGAATGCACCTGGAGTTGCTTCTTCGAACTCATACGATCTTGGTCTCTTTGGCAGCATGCTTTCCAACCATCTCACCCTTCTGGAAGAATCCCAAGGTCGAAGCAATACCTCGGTTGCGGATGTATTTAACTTGGAGCCCAGCAGCACTAACAGAGCCCAGGACTTTGTCTACCAACTCCTCCATTCGATTCACGTCTCGGAGGCTCGTGAGATCATTCGAGGCAATCCGACCAGCTTGCAGCAGCTTCACTCCCGTCTTTCCGGGTATTTCCAAGCAAACATATCGACGGAGCGTAGAGAAGAGGACATTGTGAACCTTTCACAATCCTTGGGCGAATATTTCGTCGAACTGCTTCATCTCAACGAGGCACTCCCCAACAACGATACTATCATAGCGAGTCTGCAAGACCGTTTGGTGCGGTACTTGACTAAGCAATGCGAGCGTTTACTTCGCTTCTTGTTGGACGCGCGTCCCAAGCGTCGAGCGAACGAAACCAGCTCGTTCGCAGCGGCCGACTTTATCCCCACTTGGATTAGAGAAGTGGTGCAAGAAGTTCGAAACGATTTGTTCACAGCCTACGGGGCAGATCGCACCCGAGAAATCGTGCACATGGTAAGTAGTCAGTCCTGTCAAGAGGGAGTCCATCGGCGTTCACTGACCAACTCCAACCATTATCCCTCTAGGTCGTCAAGCATCATTTGCAATCACTTTGTAATCTACTTTCTTCGTCGGCCACCCGGTTTTTGGCCGAATTGGAGCGGATGTTGTTAGTGAATGAGAATTCGGAGGCAACGTCCTCTCGTGACGAGGAATCCAACCCTGGGGAGTCTTCGAACAGCGCCAAAAGACGCAAACTCTCCGATTCTTAATATACCTACTTTAGAGCGTCCTTCCACCGAATATTCATTCACACATGTCG
Organism: Basidiobolus meristosporus CBS 931.73; assembly: GCA_002104905.1. Classification (NCBI taxonomy): domain Eukaryota; kingdom Fungi; phylum Basidiobolomycota; class Basidiobolomycetes; order Basidiobolales; family Basidiobolaceae; genus Basidiobolus; species Basidiobolus meristosporus. The sequence goes on along the minus strand of MCFE01000014.1, from coordinate 38,336 downwards.
AAGTCAATCCCGAGAACTTCAGTAAGCAGCATTCCATCATGCCCTTCGACAACAGGATTCTTCATTGTACTCATCGATTGTTTGTGTAGAAATGTACACTTTAATGTATGTTTTCCTTCTCTATTGCTCACTGAATCTACCAGTGAAAAAGATAAAATTCCCTAGATTTCTCGAACCCACCTTGACCCAGGTCACCATTTCTTTCTCGACAGTTTCTCTTTTCCCTACCCTGATCATCCCGGTCAACCCCTATTTCTTTGCTGGTCACAATAAATTTTAAGCAGAATGGTTTGTTAGCTCTGGTTCTGACTCTTCCCATCGATACCTATTTTCATAATGGTACTTGGGGAACAGCAGTGGTGTGGGACACACATTTTTCAGACACGGGTATTGTTCCAAACAATTGGTTTAGTACCCAAGTATTCATGTAGTAACTTTTCATCATTGCCCATGCCTTTTTAACCATTTGGGGAAGATCTTGTCAACTGCTCCAAATTGTTAAAACATTGAAAAGATTGCCACCTTCTTTTAGTGGTAGATCACGTGATTTTCGCTTGATGATTTATCGGATGTTCAAGTGGTATTTTTACTTTTACAAGGAAGCTCCCAAGCACATGGGCGCAAAGTTTGGAGGCTTTTGGACGACTTTGAGGATTTTCATGTCCCGGACTCTTGGTTGAAAATATACCAAGTAGGTCCCGACAAAGAGTAAAGTTCATAAGCTACGAATCTAAATGACCAAGAAAATGTATATCCAAGTGTAAATACAAAGTTGACAGCAATCTTGCACCCACCTCTCCATGGCCATCCACAATATACTTTTCTCGTAATCAATCGAGGACCTAATCAGAAGTATTATTAAAAAACGATTTGGGTTTGGAGTTAGTCAGGGACCTTTCTGACCGCCGTATTTTTGAAACTGTTCAGTTCCCACCACACTTTGCAAAAATCACAAGAGTGTGTTGTGGAAGGCCATGGATGTATGGCTCTATAAAAAGTATTGACTCAATAAACCAACCACAAATCGTTACTGAGTCACTTCCCAACTCTCAAACCTTCATCCATTAATATGAATTCTGCTGGGCTTGACAAGTTCAATCATGCCTACTTTGGCTTATGTGCTGCAGTGTTCCCTTTCAACTACCACATCAAGGTTTTGCATACTCTGGGATTGTGTTGATATTTTTTTGCAATATTTTGGCTTACGTGCCGTTGTAGATTTTGTCTACACCCAAGTATTTACATCAACTTGATTGGATTGACTAAATGTCAGGCGCCCTGATATATCTTTCAAGTTGTCCAAATGGCCCCAAAACCCTCACAACAAATACAATATTGTGGCAAATTGTCTTCAGGAATATCTGCAGCATTGTTTCCAATCTTGTTGGCATACACCATCAAATGTTACTAGTGAATCACCACACCAAACTGGCAGCAGCAGTTATATACACCCAACATTATACCACACTTGATGGCTTTCTTGTCAGAGAGCTGCAAAACTAGGCAAGTATTACTACGAATCAACATCATGCCACTAGATTGACTGAACAGCAATTTTTATCAGCAATACACTCGGCTTGCACTGCGGAGTCAATCATTTGGAGGACGAATCTACCAATCCAACACCGTATTGATCATTTTCGGCAGCTTGACATGATTAATTCGAGCGATTTCGAAATCCCTTCCAAAGCCCGAATCCATCGACCATGTCCACTTTTCGGTGTGAGGAAGCGGACTTTCCGGACCAGCTAGCACAGAAATGCCAGGAGGCCTTCGACGCCTTACCAAAACAAGGGAAACCGATCGTGCGCGGGAACAAAGTCGAGTGGACCGTTTTGGCGGGGATACTCATGGCTAAACCTAAAGGTGAGTCCGTTTTCTGGAACAGTGTCGAGGGTTCTCGCGTCGATCTCGCTCTTCTTTCTTGTTCACTGCCCTATCGACTAAAGTTAACCCTTTGTCTAGATGGTCCTGGTTACGAACTGCAATGTCTTTCCATAGGGTAACTTCACGCTCATTTCGACTGGTGTTTCTTCCGAGGCTGACCTGTTTGCTAAGAACGGGGCTGAAATGTTTGAGTTCAAGTAAATTGCCAACCAACGGAGATGCTTTACATGACAGCCATGCCGAGATCATTGCTCGCAGAGGATTCATCAGGTTTCCATAGATAGCCCGTTAGCAAGCTACATGAACTGCCCCCTGATCTCGCCTCACCTAGATACCTGTTGGACCAGACGTTGATTGTGGCGAAAGGAGGAAAATCGGACATATTGAAGATAGGTGATACGGACCAGAAGTCAGGAACGCCATTCGAGCTTGTTTCCCCGGACATCACATTCCATATGTATGTGAGCCATTGCCCATGTAGGTTCTATGGTCTCTGGTTTGGCTTGGTTCCCACTAATCTCTGATCAATCCAGGCGGAGATGCCTCCACTACGCCCCTGGCTAACGAGCAATCGGCAGAGTCGTACGAGAGTTTCAAGAAGAGAAAAACTTTCGACGAGGCACAGAAGGTTGCCAAAAGCTCGGAAGTGGTTGCTAAGAATGTAGAGGAAGTGAGCGAGACCGCCCCACCATCTGGGAACAATCTCAAGCGTGGCAGGGTAGACTACGATCGCGTCAATGTGCTGCGAACGAAACCAGGTAAGGCTCAGACCTCAGCTATGATACATGTCGGAAACTCATTCGAAAACAAGGCAGAGGAGATGCCGAGCCGACCCTCTCGATGTCCTGCAGGTTAGTTCTACAGCCATTGCTTGCATGGAGAGATGCTGATAACGCTCAGTGATAAGATCGCTCGATGGAATGTGCTAGGGCTCCAATCCGCAATGTTATCCTTGCTAATGCCCCCGATTTATCTCGCATCCATCACCATCGGTGACCTTTTTGACGAGGAATCGGTAATCAGAGCACTCTGCACTCGTGTAGAGGGAATCACCGGTACTTCAATGTTTGTCTGCAACCATCGATAGCCCAACGCACTCACAGAACCCAGATTTGCCGCCATCCTTCCACCCGCAAAAGATCGGCGTATTCCATACAAAAGAACCGTTTCGATGGTCCAAGGGAAGCCTGAAGCTGACCAACCCCGAGAGCACGCTAGTGCCATCCCCATCTGGTACGATGAATGCGGCTTCACCCTCACCTAGCCACCCTAACGCCACTCAACAGCCATCAACTGGGTACTGAACCAGCCGAAATCTGAGGCCATCGTCAATGGAAGAAAGCAGGGAGCCAGACCGGGGAAAGATGGCAAGTACCCCATCAAAACGCGGTTAGTAAGCAAGCGCTAAGACCAGTGTCCGGTGGCATTAACGTAGAATCGCTACAGGTCCGCCTTGTCCAAGGCCTCCCTATTTGGGCATTTCGTCGATATTGTATCTCAGTATCCGCCATCTCTTACACCTGACAGTCTTCGGTACTTCGGAATTAACGTTGAATCAGGAAGATCCCAACTAACAAACAACATGGTCAGGTCGGTTGATCTCGCGAAGCTCACTTACCTGCAACTGAAGCAGTCCAGCGCGAGGTACAGCCAAGCTAAAGACGAACTGTTGCGACAACGATTCCAAGACTGGGTGCGGTCGCCGCTGGAGTTGGAGATGTTTGAGAACGAACAACCCAGAGTGTTCTAGCCAAACCGACCTAGAGACCGGCTCTTATTCCGGATAGAACTGGTCGTGATTTCAGAACCATCTCGGTGAGCTTGATTTGTACTGGAACGGAATAAATCATTCAAGATTCCCACGTTGTGAATCACCATCATCACCGGTGGGGTGAGGGAAGCATTGGGTAATTAACGTAACGAACGTGCTCATGCGCAGACACTGATCTATTCATTTGGCCAATTTACGCAAGCCGATGCGATAACTTTGGGACCAAAAGTGGTTAGATGAGAGCATCTCTATGAAGTGCAGGAGGGATGGTCTGAGGCATGATCGGTATTCATCAATTGAGCCGTATTCTTCTTTATTGCAGTGGGGAAGGTGTAGAGCCGAAAATGGGAACCCACAGCTAATGTATGTGATGTCTGTGCTTTCGACTCTTGGAGCCTTGCCCCTTGCCCCTTGGCCCTTGGCCCTTACATCCACTTCACGGTTCTCCATTTATTTCTATATTGGAAATCAAGCTTATATATCTCCCTAAATGTGACCAATCCGACGCTGCCCCAACTTCATGCAAACCAATAGATCCCACTGTGTATGGGCCTAATGTGGGTACAGAGCAGCGTGCTCCTTGAGCTATGACAAATCAATTTAGACCTAATCCATTGGAATCTCTCCAATTGCTGTTAGCTCTGTGCTCTTTCTCCATATATCCTTAATCAATTGTACCGCTCATATGATCCGTTAAGTCTCCGGGGACCTAGGCCACCAATCAAACAGAGTAGATGAATGGTTTACGTATGTGCATGGTTGGTGGATTTATTTGTTTGTTTTTACACGACTAAAAGAGCTGGTGAACGTGAATAGAGCACCCATCATAAGGGTGTGGAATGTGCGTTGTGGGTTGCGGGTGGTGGGTGGTGGGAACGGTCGTCATAATCAACATTACTAAATGTACAGAAGTGGGAAGCTCGAACCACTGAAATTAATTCAAAATATTATGAATACGTAGTACGGAAGTGTCTTCCGAGCTTGATTTGCAACTTGAGGCCTCTGATCCAGCTCTGAGCAGCATGGGTTGAAGATATTCGCTCTGCGAATAAGGGCGGGAATAGGGCTGGGGCGTGCTGTTTGCGTAGTAATATGGCGAGACTTCGCTTCGACGACGGTACCTTTCGTCCTCCACAGGCTCCTTGCTATGAAGCAAATACTGATCTAGAGAGCCCTTCCGATATGTGGATTCGTGGTTGCACTGATAGGTTTCGTTCAAAGGCGAGTGCTCAACAGGGTTGGGGCTGGTATAATGGAACACCCCATGCATCTGAGGTGCTGCGGAGAAGCCGTCGAAATTGTTGCTCTCAACAGGCTTGCGTCTCACCATGGTCCCCTTGGGGAATTCGCCATTCTCGAAGGAAGACATGAACTCTGGATCCACTGTCCAGTAGCCACCCTTTCCCTTGCTGATATGAGGGACATCGTTTTCGGCTCTAGGGATCTTTTTGAAGCACTTGTTTAAGGACAGGTTATGACGAATGGTGTTCTAAACGCAAATATTTAGTGAATCATGCAGATTTGATTTTCAGGTGGGGCTGCACGCTACCTGCCAACCAGTGTCACCTGCCTTATACATGGCTGGGTAACGCTCCATAATCCACTGATAAATCTCTCTTAATGTAAGGCGTCGGTCAGGTGTTGATAATATAGCTTGAGCAATCAGGGAGGAGTATGAGAACGGGGGTCTTCTGCGCTTTCTGGGCAACTTTTTGGCCGAGTCGGGGGATACCGAGACAAAGGTCTCGATAAGCTTGTGAGGGCCATGGGAATTCATATCGGGCTGAAAGGTTTGATATGGGCTCATTAGGGAGTTTCCGCCGGCTACGTAGCCACTGTAGGGCCGTTGAGACGACGTAGTAGTGTATGGCAACTGGTGGTGGTTCAAGAGTTGTGAATGCGGCGCAAGGGTAGTCATTCAGCAGTGGGCGAATACCGTCTGTGGGCAATTTACGAGTATGAGGGCAAGTCGGTGAATGAGGTGTATAAAGTCTAAACGTAAGCGATGTAGATGGAGTAAAAGTCGGCGGATGATTCATTATATATAGCCATTCCCTAGAACACGGGTCAAAATCTCCGAAAATCTACCCAACTTCATTCATACGGATTTGTATATGGAATATATACACTCCTCAATATATATATGTATACTCAATGTGAATGGATCACTATTCTCCCTTTCCACCACCGGATTTCCTTTTTCAACCATATGACTAGCACACTTGATCTTGATCAGTCCCGTACTCACCTTGGCCAAATATTTTGGAATGGCGTTCAGGAACCAGCACCGTTGATTCAGAACTCATACAACAGCAAGGCGGAAAGTCAACCAAGCCGTGAGTGGAGAGCTCCACCAGCGCAAGACGGAGATATCGCATCCCGCAGCCTACAACCCGCCAGCAGATTTGGAAGCCCATTTCCTTTCCGAGCCACTGCTAATACTTCGACATTTCAAGAAGCATTGTGCTACAACACAAATACATATCCAATGTTGACAAATCACCCATCCTCTGTGCCACCCTGGTCACCATCCAACATAATCATTTTCCTAAATCATCGGCGAACTTTATCCTGCTAATTCATATGAGTGATGTAGCACATTTCCTTTTCGCCCAATTCTCTCCTTCCAAATGAAGCAACCACTCTAGATTCACCATCCGGACTAATCAGGAATATCTCCCGGAGAATATTTTGGTCAGAGGGAAGGTCGCTTTAATACTTTAAATTTCTATTGCACTGCACTAAGCTTAGAATGGGTATCGCCCGAGTTTGTGATCCAATCAACGTCCGCACTGGTTGCTCAGTGATTGCGAATTAGCCACAGGTATGTTTGTTGTCGTATGAGGTGTTTGTGTGTTTCCCATGAGAACTATCGAGTACTTGGTTACTCGATATACTTCGACCAGTAATTGACACGTACGTTACAGGATGGTTCCTACTCTAGGTTCCTACTCTAGGTTCCTACTCTCGGCTAATTTCACACACTTAAATACCTTGTTGGCTGTTGTGAAATTCCACCTCGTGGTCTAATCGATTAATCTGATTTGATCGCTAGCTGATCGTATATTTGATTGGCTAGTGGCTGTCCACAATCATGTATTCGCCAACCTGTCTATACGAAAGGCCCCAAACTCTGCATACACCAAGTACCACATTTCTAAATGCCCCGAATACCTTTTTTCATGGTTATGACAGATTAGCTCCATCTTTTCAATTTCATCTACTTTCAAAGCAATATGGGGATGTCTGCGTGTCTCCAATAATGCACCGATTCATTGAACCCAAATAGTAGCTCAAATAATTGGCATTTGCTAGCTCAGTGTTACTGTTGTACGAAGCAAGAAAGATGCCCATCTTATAGTTGAGCGCCCCAATTAAACGGTATAAGGATTGGCGATCAAAACATGCTTAACATGGATAAAATTGGAAGTTGTTTAATATCACATGAATGTTGACCAGGAATATTTATACCGACTACCACCAATAGAGCAGTATGATGCCACTCATTATGACCACAAATCATAGCTCATTCAGTGTGTGTGTATGAAAGTTATTAACTACCGATGAGGAATATAGATATATTTGTATAGGAGAATGGCAGGAGGCGGCGCATAGCGCTCACTTCCCACAAACAAAAATTTAACAGTCGAGACACCCCGAAGGATGTTCGCGTTAAAGACCCTGAGACGCTGTGCAATGCTCAAGTTCCAAAACGAACAACTCGCCTTCTTGATCACGAGCTGCCCCTGCCAGGTAAGTATGCCTTACTGGTTGCATGAAGGCACTACTATATACAATAGGTTTGATTCTCAGCAGTTATGGGATGCGATTCCAAATCCAGGTCCAGATTTTTGCGCCTTGAACAATCATGGACTAGAGTAACACTTCATTCTTGACTTGAAGCATTTTGACATGACAACTTGGTATTCCAGTATTGGCCACAAATACCACATAGTTAAAATATAGAAGAAATATTGGTTTGACCTCGGTGATTGTGAATTCTCAACACTAATACAAGCCAAACCTATAAATAACTCATTTAAAATACTCTAAAAGAGGCTTCTATGTACCATTTGGAAAATGAAGGATACAAGCTTTTTAGGCCATATTGTATAGAGTGGGATTTGAACCCAAGTCCCGCAGCTCATGCCTTATTACTCATCACTTCTAGCTTCATGTGATAACAGCTTGAATACTGCACATATGATCTGTTTATCAATACCTTGAAATAATGCAACTACTTCAGAGACTATATGCTCTCTTAGTCTTGAGCTTGTCTTCTTATGGTCTTTTGCTATATTCTCATCAATTTAGCCCTTAGAGATTCCACCACTTATATCAATGTTGCATTCCAATCCATAAATTTGCCCCAAAGTTTCAGTTCAGCTTATCCCCAGAAAAGTTACAAGTTTTGTAATTGTACTTAGATACCCTACCAGCCTAGTCACTTAGATCAAAGTGTAGGAGCCTTGGAGCATTTTGCCCAAGTTCTTTGTTGCAAACTGCCTGAGGTATTTGACCAAAATCTTAGTTGCCCTAGACATTGAAATTCTCATAGTTATCCAAAATCCCAGGTTTTGCACATATAAACTTAGAATTGCCTAAACAAGTCTCATGAGCTTTACACCCAAACCATGTAAAGAATAAGTATTACTTTATATTCAACAAATTATCAGGTGAGAGCTACAAAATCTACTTGTTTTCCAATCACTTTGTACTATTTCTTCACTTCTTGTGCAAAAGCATTGAAGATGTTTTGTTTAGATTTTGCATAAGTTAAGAATAACCACAACCAGCTATTAGACTAGCCTCACTTGAGGATTCTGAAACTACAATTTACACCGAGTGTAGCTATGATGGTCTCATAAGCAGATATGACACATTAATTCCTATTGGTTTACTGTGAAAACTACCAGAGTCTAGGCACTTAGTAAAGCTATTTCACACAGGTTCCTGTAATTGTTGAGGTTCATAGACTTGGTAATTGTAGGGAAAGTATCTACAGCAAATAGCTTGACTACTACAAAGTAAAAGTGGGTTGTATAAGCTGAAAGCATTATCTGTGTGTTGTAAGTGTTTTGGAGATATTGGATGTAATTGGGAGAACAAGTAGATTATGTGGTTTTCACTTAGTGATTTATTGAATGTAAAAGTAGTATTTATACTTTTACATTGTCTTGGCATAGCAAACATGTAGAATAGGTTAAGAAAGGTTCCAAGAGCAAGTGTGCAAAGTGTGGGGCTGTTTGGACAACTTTGAGAATTTTCATGTTCTGGGTAAATATTCTAAGTAAATCCCAACAAGGAATATGGTCAGTATTCTCTAGGCTTTGAAGGTATTGATCTAAGTGACTAAGCTAGGTGAATATTTAGGTGGAATTCTGGATTTTTACAACAGATTATATGACCTTCACTTAATGATTTATTGAATATTAAAGTAGTATTGATACCTTTACATGGTCTTGGCAAAGCAACAGTATAAAATGTGCCTAGGAAGGTCCCAAGTGCTGTAAGAGTCTTGGGGATACTAGAAGGGATTGTGAGAACAAGTAGATTGTGCAGTTTTCACTTAAAGTACGCCTAGGAAGGTCCCAAGAGTATGTGTGCAGAGTTTGGGGCTATTTGGACAGCTTTATAAAATCTCATGTTTTGGGTACCAGATATTCTGGTGAAAATATTCTAGATAAATTGCAACATGGAATTTGCTCAGTATTCTCCACAATTTGAAGGAAATGATTTAAGTGACAAATTTGGGGGAATATTTGGGTGTAAATATAGAATTTTACAACAGATCTAAGTACTTCAATCTATTATTTCCTGACCAAGTTCTTTACCATGATTAACAGTCAGTATTGTTGCAAAATTTTGCAATTCCACCTAAATATTTACCTGACTTAGTCACTTAGATCATTACCTTCAAATCTTAGAGAATACTGACCAAAATCCTTGTTGGGATTTACTTAGAATATTTTCACCAAAATACCAGGTACCTAGAGCATGAAAATTCTCAGAGTTGTCCAAACAGCCCCACACTTTGCACACATGTTCTTGGGACCTTCCTTAACCTATTCTACATGTTTGCTATGCCAAGACTGTATAAAAGTATAAACACTACTTTTACATTCAATAAATCATTAAGTGAAAACCACAAAATCTACTTGTTCTCCCAAGTCACTTCCAATATCTCCAAGACTCTTACAACAAGTATTTCCATCAAGATACAAGGTGCTTAAAGCATAGAAGATCCCAATGCTTGTTAGGATTCCTGCAGTTTGCAAAGATACTTCTAGGGCCATCCTGAGATATGTATATGCTCAATCACATCTGGATTTAAGAATTTATAATGGCAAAGTTCCACTCTTATATTCAGTATTTCATTGAGTGAAAGCACATAATTCACTTTCTCTCCCAATTATTTCCAATAGTTCCATGACTCTAACAGTAAAAATGGCCACAGAACTTGTTCCTGGGACAATGCTAATTGTAGTCCACACATTTATCTTACCAATATCTTGTAAAGGTATGAGTAGCAAGCATAGGGCACAGAGCAAGACCCAGATAGTGTGCAAACTATCAACCACTTTCAATAATTTCAAAATCTTGACAAAGGTTTGACCTTGGCATATTGAGGTAATGAAGTAGAAGATAATTCTGAGAAGAAATATAGCAGTCTGGTTAAAAGAAAGAGCTAAAAAGGCTTACTTGGCAATGGAACACCAATGGTGAGCACTTGTTGGGTACCAAATAAGAAGGCGATTGGATGCCCAGAACTAATGGTTTTGCTGATGAAATGTTCAAGAGTGATATATATCTAATAATAATTCTTCAGCCCCATGGTTACTGCATAACAGTGGTGGGAACATGGAGTTGTATGGATGCTTCTTACAAGCCTAATAAAGTAACAATGCTCTAGTTATTGTAGAGGTGGGCTAGTCTTGCGGATCCAATAATTGGCCGATCATGGGTGTATTTTGGAGCGGGCAGCTTCATTGCATAGCTTGACAGAAATATTGCAAAGCCGTCACATGCATGCTTGGAATTTTCTACAGTCCCCTGCCTTTTATGAAGAAAAAGTGAACCGGATTTCCCACGGGATGATACCGAGTGTAAGGCCTGAAAGATAAAAAAGTTGTCATAAAGAGCATTGAGCTCGCCTGGATTTTCGCACTTCCATATCGAGTAGTGGAACAACTCACAAGCTGAATCCCCATTTCGTTTGTCCAGCCCTATCAGTGGTTAATAAACTCCATCGGGCCAGAAATGGCACATCCCAATTCGGTCATTTTATCTCGGTAAGGGCTGTGAAAGAAACCTAATCCGAAGCCTTCCATGCAGCCTAGCTAACGTTTGTACGCCACTCTCGATCCTTGCCAATCCCAAAACCAATCAATAGTCAGAGCATTATCTAACACTATTGAGGGATCGCTCAGAAAAGTCAAGTGGTTGCCTTTGGCCTGAAGATCGCTCAATGCCCCAAATAGGTAATCCTTCGTTACTCACATCTCAAAGGATTTCACTGGAGATATAAATAAACAGCGTCACAAAGAGCACTAACTTCACACTTCACACTTTTTCACTCAGCATGCTGCATATCTCCAAGGTATTGACTCTCATTGCTTGCACTGCTGTAGTAGCAGCGTACCCGCAAGAAGCGGCATCCTGCGAAAATGACCTATCAGGCTGTAAAGACTCCGGGAAATCCCCCGAATACGCCTATTGCCTCAATGGTCAACTGGTCACCCAAAAGTGCCCCTCCGCAACCTTCTGCTATGATCAGCCCGGTGGCGAAATCTCATGCTCCATTGCTGGAACCATAGTAGCATCCGCAGCCCAACAAGCATCCGGAAATCTATCTGAGGGACCCTGTGATAATACCGCGCCAGCTTGTGTTGACTCTGGAAAGTCTGCAGAATACAAGTACTGTATGGCCGACCAACTATATACATTCAAATGTCCCTCTGGCTTTCTATGTGTGAAGGAAAGTGATGGTTACATTACCTGTAAAACCGCAGCTTCTTTGTCGAAGCCCAAAACATGCAAAGTTCCCGTACCAAAAAAGCCCACCCGTAAGCATCAGAGGGCCTAGTTGCTTGTTTCCTGCTCTTGGTTCTAGAGAGGTGCAAGCCTTCTACAGCGTGTGATTCATTGATCGAAGGTTACACCCGGTAGTCCAAATAGTAACGAATATCAAATGTAAATCTCCGACATGTCATTTCCTAAATAAAACTACTACAAATGTCCAGTGATTTTTGATACTGCAACAAGTACAACATTCGACTACTGGCCGTTCCAAGGCTTATGAAAACGAAGTGATTAAAGAGTATTAAGCCAGAAACAAGTATTTGCCATGAAGTAACCTGCGATGTTTTGGAAGGGGTAGAGACTTGGAGCAGGGAGCCGACTGTGGTTGATCCATATGCGTATTGACTGAATGTTTTTCTGGATAAATGGAGAGGAGGTGAGGCTAGATTTTTACGATGCCATCTAGATGCGATGAGTTCCGGCTATCTTGATACGATAATGCTGAGCGTATGGCAATGTAATCAGCCGAAGCAGTAGCACCGAATAGTCAATCTAATTGATGTTCGCAATGCTAAGTCTGGGATTGGTGCTGGTACATACTAGGTAATTGTCCTAAATCAGTCAGCGTAGCGGACCAGTAAATCCATCGCAATCGCCATAATGAGATGAACGGTAAAGAATGGGAATAGCATCCAGAATAGGTGATAATTGTCAACCAGTCAGGCAAAGAATGGTATATCAACAAATGCGTACATGCCCTATAACTTCGCCTGTTTACTGACTGTTTTCAGTATTTTTCCACCAGTTAGGGCAATGGAAACGTGATCTTGCTTAGCATTATTTCAGGAAATTTCTGCTTCATGCTGGTTCAATCTTCTATAGATATCTGTCTCAACGGGACTGGGATATCAATGCGAGATAAGCCAAATTGAGCTTCGAGATTGGCAGTTGGACCACCCTTGCCGGTTGCCACAGTTGGCTTGAGTGATATTAAAAGGCCTGTGGTGTCTAGCATTTCGACAGCAATCTTACTCTTGGTCTACTCGGAGAATACTTCGCTGGCAAAATGAAGGCCGTATACTACGCTTTTTCAATTATAGCGCTCTTCCCTCTTCAGGCTCTTCTAGTGGCCATTCATAGCCTCCCCTACTTGGAGCACGGCCATAAGTATACCAGCTTTGAGACCGATGTCGCAGCGGTGCCAGGATATTCACCCGATATCACCTTCTACATGGCTACCGGATGGGATAACGGCTACCTTGGTATGCAAGTAGGCAACAAAGACAGACGCTTTTTGTTTTCCTTGTGGGATGGCGAGCAGGACGCTGAAGTCGTCGAGATCTGTGAGAAGTGTGAGAGTAGCGGATTCGCACATGAAGGCACCGGCCGCCATATTTGGTTGGTCTATCCTTGGGTTGATGGCCACAAGTATCGTTTCAAGGTTGATTATCACCGTGATGGCGATTATAACGTATACACCGGTTCGGTAAAGATCACTGACCAGTGGGAAAAGCTTGGTGTGCTACGAGTCTCCAGCCCAAAAGACAACGGCCTTGGTTACTTTTATCAATTCCTTGAGAACTGGTTAGGCGATAAATCTCAACCCCGCACTGGACTCTACAGCTCACAATGCTATCGTGTTGAAGGGGATGACTTCTGCTACCCCTGCCTTGGAACCACTATTAACTACACAAAGCCTCGTTATAGACCTGAGGTTGGTTTCCTCAGCTGGGGTGCTGGTTACAACAAGGAGCACAATGGCGTTTGGATGTCTATCAACGGGCCTCTTGATAACCCTTACAACAACAATATCAAGGAACATGCCCGTTTCCCCTATGATCAGTGTAATATCGAATACTAGGCTACTTTGGATACTGTATTAATTGTTTGTTAAATAAAATACCGCCTTCCTCTTGTAAATTGTTTGGAGTATCAAATTCTGCTGATTTTTGGCCAAAATAGCGACAAGGAAGCTCTTTCATGTATGTCAACAGGCTGCCCGCTAATTGTGTATGTTTATCTCAATCGTATCCCGAAATCATGCGGGGGTCTACTATATAAAAGCTATTCACAAAATGATGATCTTTCATAGGTTTTGCTCACTTCTCAAGTGTATTGGCCAAGCTGTTTCCACATTGAGCGTCTTCCAAAGATTTTGTGCATTGATCAGGTTAACCTCCAACACTTTGGTCATTAATCTGTGTGTTGAGTATTATAAATGCTGAGAGGGCTGAGTCTGATCATAATCATATATAAGTTCCTGTCATTTTGTCAGTTTCATGCTTATCTGCAGGACTGGGTACTGATGAATGCTTGTAATAATGTAAGCGTTATATAGTTATATTGGATAGCGGAAATTATGAAGCGGTGATATTGAGTAGTAAAATGTAATTAATGCTTTTTGTAAATCACAAAAACTCTTGTATTTTGGGTATCTCCATCATTGCAAGTAATCCTTACCTATCACCATAAAATGATTCCTGATTCGCAGACAAATATCAAAGTACGTAGTGAATTACTTGTATCATATGTAAGCATTAATAAGAATGTCAACAGGTTCTATGGAGTATTGAAAGTGATCTGGAGAATTAGAAGATTGCTTGATATTCACTTGCTATTTTCTTGAGTTCAAGTAAAGTACTTATATTTTGGAGGGAATGTTGCATGACTATCAGTAGTTGTGTCTTGAAGAAGGTATCAGGAAGCTCTGTGCAATGTTTAGGGCTTTTGGACAAGCTTGAAAATACTGACAACTTTCAGACATTCACTATGTTGACAATTAGCTAATATCTTATAAGCTGAACTTTAGCCAAGTAATACATAACTCAGCAATTAATCAGGTAGAATGTTATATTATATAGGTGGCTTAGGTGTTAATTGAATAGGCACAACATCAGCAGGTTGAGCCAATCAGTCTTTTTGGCAAGGTTGAGGCAATAGAGTCCTGGCAAGCAAAACATAGACATAATATGCTTGGGAGAGCCAAACCTGACCCAGAAAACTGGAAGCACCTAATGATATCCATTTATTACTTAATTGATTTTAGTAGAGAATCTATGGTATTGGTGGTGCTTGCTAGGATTAAGGAGTAGAATAGCCCAAGAAATAGCCTATGAGGTGATGTGCAAATTTAAGGGCTTTGGACAGATTAGTATATCATAATAAGATGTGGGTCATCACAAATTTAGCGGTTTGCTACTTCACACAGTAGCCTTTAACAGATAACTCATATTTCAGCAATAAGCTGATGTAAAAGTTTGTATTTCCAGCTAAATACTTACCTAACTTAGTCACTTATATCATTACCTGCAAATCATAGAGAACACTGACCAAATTCCTTGTTGGGATTTACTTAGAATATTTTCACCAAAACATCAGGTACTCAGAACACAAAGAATAGATAAGTTGTCCAAGCAACCCCAAACTTTGCTTACATGTTCCTGGGGTCTTCTTGAACATATGTATATGCTTTTTCTGCCAAGACTACATAAAGTACAAATACTACTTTTACATTCAATAAGTCATTTGTGAAAGCCACATAAAATACTTGCTCTCCCAATCACTTTCAGTATCTCCATGACTCTTACAGCATAAGGTAAGTAAAATCATTCAAAAGTGGCTTCAGTGAAAACTGATCAGTTTGAGCAATATATGTAAAGTATGATATATATGTTGTAAGAGTCTTGGAGATGTTGGAAGTGATTTGGAGAACAAGTAGATTATGTGGTTTTCACTTAATGATTTATTGAATGTAAAAGTAGTATTTATACTTTTACCTGGTCTGGGCATTACAAACACAATGAATAGGTTAAGGAAGGTCCCAAGAACATGTGTGCAAAGTTTGGGGCTGTTTGGACAACTTTGAGAATTTTCATGTTCTGGGTACCTGGTATTTTGGTGAAAATATTCTAAGTAAATCCCGACAAGGAATTTGGTCAGTATTCTCTAGGATTTGAAGGTGATGATATAAGTGACTAAGTTAGGTGAATATTTAGATGGAAATACAAATTTTTACAACACTCCCACTCAGCTAAATGTTCATACTGACTAGTCCTAATTTTGACCTAAGATATTCAAACTTGTCTCTAGCTAATGGTTTGGTAAATATGTCTACAATCATTTCATCTGTAGGACAGTAAACTAAGCTAACTAAGTTATTCTTTATAGCTTCTTGTATGAAATGATGTCTAATACCTATGTGCTTAGTTCTAGCATGAAAAGTTGGATTTCTACCTAATTGTATACATCCTTGATTATCTTGAAATAAAGTAATAGGCGTTTTTTGACATAGGCCTAAATCTGTAAAGAGCTTTCTTAACCACATTGCCTCTTTTGTAGCCTCACAGGCTGCCATATACTCTGCCTCTGTGGTAGAAAGTGCTACAGTTGGTTGCTTTCTTGAATTCCATGAAATTGCTCCTTTACAGTAAAGAAAGGTGTATCCTGTGGTGGATCTTCTGTCTTCCAAATTTTGTCCCCAATCAGCATCAGAGTATCCCACAAGATCATGTTCTGAATCCTTATAAGTGTATCTTAAGCAGATATCAGCAGTTCCTTTTAGGTATCTAAAAATCCGCTTAACTGCTGCAATATGATCAGATCCATAATTCTGATTATGTTGGCTGACAACTCCCACTGAATATGAGATATCTGGACGTGTTCCAAGCATGATATACATCAGACTGCCGACCATAGATTGATAAGGAAAGTCAGGGCTTTCAGATGGCACCAAGCTCTCTTGATTTGGTTGAGTTTTGACCAAGTTAAGGTTTGTCTCCATTGGGGTAGCTGCCAGTTCACAGTCTTCCATTTTGTACTTCTTTAGTATATCTTAAATATACTTGGATTGACTTAGGGTAATAGTCTGGGTACTTCTGTCTATGGAGAACTTAATCCTAAGTAGTAACTAAGTTCTCCTAAATCAGACATCTTGAACTCCTTAGATAGGCTGGATTTAGTCTCTTCCAATGTTTCTAGGTTATTGGTGGCTATAATAAGATCATTCACATATAGAGCTAATAGAACTGGATTTGCTCTATCTGGCTTATAGTATATACTATAGTCAGCATTACTCCTTTTGAAACTCAAAGATTCCAAATAAGAATCTATCTTGCAATTGCAGGCTCTCGGTGATTGTTTGAGACCATATAGTGACTTTTTAAGCTTGCAGACCAAATGGGGGTTATCTTGGTCAGCAAACCCATCAGGCTGGTTCATATACACGTCCTAATCAAGTTCTCCATTCAAACAAGCAGTTTTTACATCCATTTGATGAATAAAAAACTTATATTTGGCTGCAATAGCCTATATTAATCTGATGGAATTAAACTTGGCTACCGGTGCAAAGGTCTCAGTATAGTCAAGTCCTTTTGTTTGAGAGTATCCTTTGGCTACAAGTCTTGCTTTGTATCTTTCAATTGTACCATCAGCCTTGTATTTTGTCTTGAAGACCCATCTGCATCCAATTGATTTTTGGTTGATTGGTAATTTGACTAAGTCCCAAGTTTGATTTTCCATCAGGGCCTGATATTCCTCAGTCATTGCAGATCTCCAAAACTTTGTCTGAGGGCTATTTAGGGCCTCTTTTACAGTCTGGGGTTCATCAATATGGACTGAATAGGCACAGGCTAAGTTTGTACCCTCATTGATAAGGTAATTTGGGCTATTTCTTGTCCAATTGGATCTCCAGGCATTTGATACTGTAATGATCACTTCTGGGATATTCCTGGGCACTGATTCTGGCTGAACCATGGTTGTAGAGTCCTCTGGAGTGAAAAAATTTTCATTGTTTTGCTCTGATTCAATCCTGACAATTGGTGGACTTGAGATCAAATTTTTGTCATCATCTGATGTCATTTTTTGTGAAAATTTTGAATTTTCATCAAACAACACATCCCTGGACTTGATAAGCTTCTTTGCTTTGGTATTGTAGAGTCTGTATGCCTTACTCTCATTGCAGTAGCCCAAAAATATGCATTTTACACTTTTTAGCTCAAATTTTGGCTGATTTCCGGCCAGTTTTTTGGCATATGCTGTACACCCAAATATTCTTAGATGTTCTGCACTTGGTCTGTATCCATACCATGCCTCAAATGGAGTAGAATCACGAAGTATTCTGTTATAACTCCTATTTTTAAGGTATTCAGCAGTGGCAACTGATTCCGCCCAAAAATCATAGGATAATTTTTGATCATGGATCATAGATCTTGCCATATCAATTAATGATCTGTTAGCTTGTTCTGCTACTCCATTTTGCTGTGGGGAGTATGGTTCAGTAGTCTCTTGCTTTATCCCATGAATTTTGCAGAAGTGGATGAAGAGTTTTGAGGTATATTCTCCACCATTGTCAGAGCGTATTTTCTTGATTTTTTCACCAGTTTCCCTCTCCACCATGGCTTTAAACTCCCTGAGCTTAGACAGAGCTTCTTCCTTTCTCTCCATGAAGTAGACCCATGTGTATCTTGTATAATCATCAATAAAAGTGATTAAATACTTCATCCCGCCTAAGGATAAATTTTGCATAGGTCCACACAATCTGAGTGAATTAGATCTAGTTTTTTCTTAGTTTTGATTAACCCAGAGCTCTTGAATGGTTGTCTGGCTTGTTTCCCATATATGCAGGCTTCACAGTGCTCCAAATAAGCTGGGGGATCAATTTTCACTCCAGAAATTAGCTGATCTTTGATCATTTTGCACAAATAATCAAAATTGATGTGTCCAAATCTCCTGTGCCAAAGCATTGGTGTTTCTTCATTTAAGTCACTTAAATTGGCTTCCAGATATGATGGAATATAAGTCAACTTGTATAGATTCTGATCTCTGATGCCCAAAGCAATATGGGCACCATTTTGATCAGTGAGCTTGCAACCAGAATTGTCAAAACTGAAACTGAGTCCTTCTGCTGTGGCCTTGCTTACAGAGAGTAGGTTCTTGGCTATTTCTGGCACATAGAGTACTTCTTTAAAGGTCAGTGTATGGCTTCCTTCACTGCTTCTAAGGTTTACTTGGATAGTTCCTTCTCCCACTGCATCAAGTGTTCTATAGTCACTCATGAAAACCTTCTTAATTGGAATTTCTTGATATTGGGTAAAAAGTTCTTTTTGGTGTGTAAAGTGTTGAGAAGCTCCAGAGTCAATATACCATGCCTGAGAATCCTTGTTTGTGGTCATATTTAGTGCAGATATGAATAGTCTATCTTCAGTTGTTGCAGCATTTCCATATTCAGGCTTCTTTTGCTGATTATCTTTCTTTCTGAGACACCGGTCTGATGTGTGTCCTTTCCTTTTGCAGTAGTTACAAAACAGGTTGCTGTTGCCTTTGTAGGGTCTTGGGTATCTTCTTTGTTGGCTATCATTGCTTATTAAAGCATTTTCTTCTTCCTTCTTATTAGCGCTTGATTTTCTTAATTCTTCATCCAGGAGCCTTCCATATACATAATTTAAGGTCAAATCTTCAGTTCTGGACTCTAGGGCTGATACAAGGCCCTGAAACTCGTCTATCAGGCTATTCAGGATGGTAACTATCACATCCTCATCAGTAGTTGGTACACCCACAGATTCCATCTCATCTACCAGCAGGGTAATTCTGTTAATTAGATTTTTCATTTCTTCTCCTGGCAGCATCTTTGTAGTAAAGAAATTTTGTCTCAGATACATTTTCTTGGCAGCTGAACATGACTGGTAGGTGTCTTCCAATGCTTTCCAGGCATTCTTTGCCATTTTTGCTCTTGAGCATTGAATTAGCAATTTGTCCTTGACATTGAGGCAAATGCAGTTAAAGGCACTTTGTTCTTTCTTCTGGTACTTTAAGGCTTCCTCTCCCACATTTTTAGGAGGGCATTCTTCTCCCATGACAATATCCCAAAGGCCTCTTTCTTGTAGCAGCATCTTCATCTTCACCTTCCACACTTGGTAGTTAGATCCATCCAACTTTTCAGCAGAGGGAAAAATTCCAGTAATAGCAGTAGTAGACATTGCAGAGAGTGACAGCTTGGGGCTCATAACCTGTTGTAAGAGTCTTGGAGATATTGGAAGTGATTTGGAGAACAAGTAGATTATGTGGTTTTCACTTAATGATTTATTGAATGTAAAAGTAGTATTTATACTTTTACCTGGTCTGGGCATTACAAACACAATGAATAGGTTAAGGAAGGTCCCAAGAACATGTGTGCAAAGTTTGGGGCTGTTTGGACAACTTTGAGAATTTTCATGTTCTGGGTACCTGGTATTTTGGTGAAAATATTCTAAGTAAATCCCAACAAGGAATTTGGTCAGTATTCTCTAGGATTTGAAGGTGATGATATAAGTGACTAAGTTAGGTGAATATTTAGGTGGAATTACATATTTTTACAACAATATAAAGGTATACTTATTATAAGCCCTCAGATAAATGACTCAAAGCTCAAATGATTTGCAGCTAGTATTCTACAGTGCTCTGCTTGTATTCCAGTAGTTTGTTTGCTTTCATACATTGGCCATGAGTAATTGTGGAAGTAATGTGTAGTGTATCACTAAATCTGATATGATGACTGTTCTGCCCAGTATCCTCTTGTTTTAAGAGTCTTGGAGATATTGGAAGTGATTGGGAGAACCAGTATTTTGTGTGGTTGTCACTAAATGATTTATTGAATGTAAAAGTAGTATTTATACATTTACATGGTCTTGACATAAAAAAACACTAATAATAGGTTTAGGAAGGGCCCAAGAACATGTGTCCAAAGTTTGGGGCTATTTGGACAACCTTGAGAATTTCAATGTCCTGGGTGCCTGATATTTTGGTGATAATATTGAAAGTTAATACAAACAAGGAATTTGGTCAGTACACTCTTGAACTTGAAGGTAATGATCTTAGTGACTAAGCTAGGTGAATATCTAGGTGGAATTGCAAATTATTACAACACCTCATGCATATTGTGGTAAATCTTATACATACTGTTATGCATCAACACTCAAGCTTAGCCAATTTTACTCCATTAGGAAATCTAGGATCCTAACTAACTTTCCCCAGCCCATAAATAGCTGATCCCAGTTATAGTTCATTTTATCACTTCTCAGAGTCTAATTTAGCCATTGTACTGGATCAGTTTTCATGTGGTCATTACAACCTCAACCAATCAGCTAGGCCTTTCCAGGTGATGAGTCATCTGAGATCTATATAACCACTTAGCAGTTGCCCAGACATCAGCTGATTGATGATGCAATTTTCATATATCTTATGCACCTATCAACCCCAAAACTGATTTCAATTAATCCAGTCTCTTGGTGCTTACTAGTTCAACTTGATGGGAAATATATAAATGAAGTTTACTGAGCCTTTTGGCTTAGTGGGTGTCTCAACAAAGTTAAGAATTTGACAATTCTGTTCTAGTTCTACCCAAGCCTAGCATATCTAACACTCCCTAGAACACCAAGCCTAGCCTGTATAGCAAACCAACTCTGTTGCCTTTGTACCCAAACCCATCCATATACAAAGCCAATATTAGACCAAAATCTCTCTGCTAATATTTCTGTCACACTTGACAATTCTAAGATTCTACACTTAGTTGTCACTTAGGTTCAGTTAACTCATTCAGGAGTTTTATTACACTTTGCTCTTGGTTACAGCATTCTTTTTGCTGAATTCCATTACATTCAACTGCTTTACAAGATGTCCTCAGCAACAAGCATTCCACATCTTTCAATGTTGGAAGAGGCGCAGAGAAATCAGGAAGAACTGACTCAACAGCTTGAAAACATCATGCATGAAAGAAACATCTTGATGCTTGAGCACTCAAAGCTTAGAATATGGATATTCAAAGCCCTTTTTAAGGTGAATCTAACTGGTGGAAAAGTGCCAATCTCTGTTCGACAAGTGTGTTCTGATAAGGTAAAAACAGTGGTATCAGTCCAAAACAGTAGTAGCACTCTAAGAATAGCTACCAAAAGACCTATGGTATTGTCTGATACCACACTGGGTAAGTCAAGAAGCAATTGAACTTTGAATCTACTGTAAATAAAGTAATCCATCTCAAGAAAGCTGTTGCATCTTATGGAAGACAATGATGATTATTTTAGATCATTTTTATGGATCTGAATCACCAAGCAAATGTTGTTCAAGTGGCAGCAGGCCATTAGAGCTCTGAGTTGATCAACAGATTTTTTTGGCCATGTTGCATGGGCTCCAGTGCCAGGAAATGTAGATAATCTGGATCAGGTGTCAATGACAATACCTTGACTTGGTCTAAGTTTTTCAGGCTTGCAGACCAAACAGAGGTTTTCTTAGTCAGCAAACCCTTCAGGCTGGTGCATGTGCATGCTCACATTAAATTCCTCATTCAAAAATTTAGTTTTTACACCCATACAATGGGTAAAAAACTTATATTTGGCCACAATAGTTACTATTAGTCTGATGGGATTAAGCTTGGCTACCAGTGTAAAAATCTCAGTACAGTCTAGTCCTTTTATTTGAGAGTATCTTTTGGCCCCAAGTCTTGCTTTGTATCTCTCAATAGTACCATCAGCTCTGAATCTTGTCTTAAGGACTCAACAGCATCCAATAGATTTTTGATTGATTGGAAATTTGACAAAGTGCCAAGTATGATTTTCCATCAGGGTCTGATACTGCTCTGTCATTGCAGATCTCCAAATCCTTGTCTGGGTGCTATTTTGGGTATCTTTTATAGTCTGGGGCTCCTTGATATGAACTGAATAAGTAGAGGCTAAGTTTTTACCCTCCTTTATGCAGGGATTTGGTCTACTTCCGGTCCTGTTGGGTTTCTTGCCTTGTAATACTAAAATGATCACTTCTGGGATATTCCATAGTGTGAGTACTAAATGCAGTACCCACTCTTTGCCCAAGAGTTCTCCCCAGAGTCTTACCCAAAGTCCCCCAGTATCCTCCCTCCTATCCCTACCCTTATCTAGTTAGAACACTTACCAAAACAGGAAGGTGTTCACACCCCTATTTTATAACACATTGTCTATTATCTAAGCCCCCAATTGATATATATCTACCCAATTGAACTAAGTAAGGGAACAAGGAGATTTGGGACAAAATAAGCACAAGTGTTCATTACCTTGCTGCCTTCTATTGGAAGCTATTCTGAACCAAGTGGTACTGACTTGACCTACAAGCTCTCCCACTCACCAAGTACAGTCAGTAATAGCCCACACATAGCACTAATTCATGCTTGATCACAGTCTCAGAGTCTTGTAGAGTTAAAAATCCTTGATAACTTTGCACCAATTCAATCCTGACATTTGGTGAATTTGTGTTCAGACTTTGTCATCTACTGATCTCATTTTTTGAGGAAAGTTTCAGTTCTCATCAAACAAGAAATAGAGTATTTTCTAAGATTTGTAGGTCATGCTCTAAGTGGCAAATTAAGTTGAATATTTGCAACATACACATCTCCAAAACTCACACAACATAGTCATTTTTTGTCTGCAAATTGCTAGAACCCAAAATGTTTAGTGTTGTTAGCATATGGAGACTTGATGTTCTACTGGTCACTGATTGACTTCTTCTGTAGGGTATCAGCCCACAGGGAAAGTGTATGGATAGAGAATTTTAGCAATGAAAGCATTATCATGCCACATCTTGGTCCTTAGTATTGTTCAAGTATTAGACTTGTTCCGTTGGATAGTGCCACATTGAGCCATGAGTGCCAAATGATGCCATAGTGTGCCAGAGAGGCCAAGTGAGCCTCTACCTGGCCACAGAGTGTGAAACATAGCTCTGCATCTTCATGCAAAGCAGCCCCTGTGTTTCACCCATTGTGTTGGAGAAAATCCATTTTTTGACCTTTTTTTTTGGATCAATGTTGTGCAGCATGTGTTAGAGCACAAGCAGATTGAAGATATGTATCTGGTACTCAATACCTATGGCACTCTGTATCTAGCTCCTGTAGCTTGTATCATGTCACAAAAATGAATGGCACTATCTTGGTCCACTGGTACTATCTAGCACTATAAGTGCTTTGTATAGATCTTACTTTAGGGCTAATATTTAAATATAGTGCCAGATAGTACCAGTGGACCAAGATAGTGCCATTCATTTTTGTGACATGATACAAGCTACAGGAGCTAGATTCAGAGTGCCATGGGTACTTAGTACCAGATGCATATCTTCAGTACTCCTGTGCTCTGACACATCCTGAGCTACATTCTTCCACAAAAAAAGGTCAAAAAATGAATTTTCTCCTGCGCAATGTGTGAAACACAGGGGCTGCTTTGCATGAAGATGCAGAGCTATGTTTCACACCCTGTAGCCAAGTATAGGCTCACTTGACCTCTCTGGCACACTATGGCATCATTTGGCACTCATGGCTCAATGTGGCACTATCCAATGGAACAAGTCTAATATCCTCAGAGCCAAAAGCTTAAATAACTTCTTTCCAAGATTTGTATCACCTGTTGACAGATTATGTAACACTCTGCATCATTGTTAAACACAAAGGAATACAATATGACAGCCTATATTGCATATTTTGTAGCTTGATATTATATGCCATAGCCACTAACTCATGACCTGCTTGTGTATTTGCACTGCCTGGTCCATTACTATAACATTGTTGGGGTACCCTGCTGTTGACATCTTTGCCTTGGGACAATTACTCTGCCTCATTTCCATGTTGTAAATGCTTGGTCTACACATATACTATGTGTATGGCAAAAGATTCTAATATACTTGATGCTAAGTTATAAACAATCAGCTTAAGACTGGGTGTGCAACCTATTAGCTGATTCACAGAGTTTGTGAAGGCCTTGAAGTAACCAATAGTACAGAACTTGTCCTGAAGCCCCCACACTTTGCATGTAGCTTCCTGAGACCATATGCAAGCAGCATTCTTACTATCAGCTCTACAAAGTTCTCCCAAAATTATAAATACTTTACTTAACCTTGATGAAGCAGCAAATGAATATCATGCAGCACTGCTGGCTCTCCAAATCACACCCAATAGCCTCTAGATTCTTGCACCACATTGCAGCAACAGTTGTACTTTGCATAACCTTCTAGCAATGGGACTGCCAAAAGTCTGAATAGTCCTATTTCCCCTTATAAGTTCCTCAGTCTAATAACCACAGGTCTTGAAAGAATAGACTTGCCTGGAATCCAGCCTTGCCTAGCTTTGCCTCTTGCCTTGGCCTATTCATAGCGGGTAATACCAAATATGAAAGATATAGCTGAAATACCTCTACTTGTAGAAGTAATATTTGCCACGCATTCTAAGCAACTAATAATGTGGCAAGTTGATATCTTTTGCTTGATTTTTCATGGAGTAGATTATGTCTGAACTAATGACTATAATATATTTATTGAAAATGCATATCAGTCACAGTTTTCACTACTTTGAGTTTTGTCAATAGGCTCAGCATATTACTCACTTTGATCTGTACAGTATTCAACACATTGGGTCTTCTCTACTAGCCCTGAGTATTGATCAACCTGAACTGGCTGCATATAGACATATGGATGTGAAGTGCTATCTTCTGGGTTCTTGGTCCCCTACTGCCTGGCATACACTGAGGCTCCAGGTGGGTCTTCTCATTTACGGTTGGCGCCTGCTTGCTACTGGGCATTTAATCTTTTCCACTATCAGCATAAGTGGTATTGAAGTAGTCATGCTTTTGTGTGGCCGGGTAAGCACCTGTTTCATCAGTGGGACTTTGGTCACTGGAGCGGATGGAAGTACAGAAGTTCCCATTTTAGGAAAGCACGGTGTTACCTGCAGCCTTCATGGTACTCGGCGAAGAAGAATTTTCTTAAAAGGCTGAGTGTATGGCGAGGTGCAGCCGGAAAGAATCGCAGTGACTACCAGCAGAGTAATCAAGCCTAAGATAAGTAGTCCGATCAGTTCTTATTAAGATAAAAGTAATCTGATCAGTACTCGATTGATTGAACCCAAGATCTCTGACCTGAGATTTTCTTCTATTCGGGTATCAGCTGGCCCTTCTTCCATTTCCATTTCTGAATCCCGTTCTCTTACTCACATACTCTGAGCCAAGCCAGGCTGATAATGGGAGCACAGGATTGGGTACTATGTTCCTGCATGTCTTTTGCACAATTGTAGAGTAGCGAGGCCCAGGTTTCTCCTGACCGCCAAACTACACTTCGGTGTTTCTTATCCCTACGTAAAGGATATTCATACTAGAATATCTAAAGTGAGATGGCCACTAATATTGCTCTGTAGATATGGAGACGCTTGCATTCATCAAAGTTGATAATTGCAAGTCCTAGGTGGCAACAAAATACATGGAGGTATGCCACTTTCAATACTAAGCCTTAAATCCGGCAAACATTAGGTATGGCGGGTATTAAATTACTCCAATTAGATGCACACATAATCGTCGTAGCTTTATTACGTATTTTTAACGTCAAATACCGATAACAAGTGAAGAAAGTTACGTTTTTGATATTTCCGTGGTAGAAAGTAGAGTATCGGTATGGTATTCCAAGAATTGTGGCGGAAAAGTGCGATCCAATTGATCGCCCAATAAGAGTTTTTAAATCATGGAGGTATATTTATTAACCCGGATGCTGATCTAACACTAGTACACAAATAATTCTAATACGAATAAACTAACCTTTTACAGTTGTAGACTCCCACCGCCTCCTGGTGTAGTCGATGTATTTATAAATTCATCGGATTACTCCATGTATTGATCAACAAAACAATGGCATTCAGTGGCTACCTCGATTTTTGATGCTGCTTACTGAGGTACAACAATTCCCAATCTTTGGGTTGTAAAGGCCCATAATACAGGGAAAATATGCTGGCATTGTGCTGAGGCCTGATGGCATCTTTGATAACTAATGCGATTATAGCGATGACACGGATTCATAGCAACAATCATGATTGGCTTTGGAAAGAAATTGGTTTATCTGCTATCGATTTAGATGTCTGAAAGTAGTCTACCATGCGGAAGATAATGCAGTCTTGGTATTTTTATTTGCCGGGTACTATAGCGGCCCACTGGGTTCTCGAGCAAGATGTGCCACATACATTACAAACTGCCTCCTATCTAGATACACCTATTCAAAGCCACGTTTGGGCCACGATGGACAGCTGAACTATTGTTCAAAATCATTCAGCAATTTATCCAAAATTGGCGCTTATCTTCCAGATACAACCTACGGGTAAAATGTGGAAGTCTCGTTGACCGTTGTCATTCCGGGCAAAGTATTGAGAAGGTGCACAAGAGGTCGTTTTCAGTGAGTATAAATATCGTTGTGTGCGTGTTGGTCATATTCACACAATGCTATCCAAAAGCTTCTGCCTTCTGTTCCTCGGTGCTGCCGCTGCCTTCCCTTGGAGTGACCCAAGCTCCAACTCAGCTGCTGATGCGTACAAAGCAATTGACAGCGACACCCTGGCTATGCTGAAGGCCTCGGCCAGATATTCTGCTGTTGCATACTGCACTGAAGATCAGATCATGGATTGGTCGTGTGGACATCGCTGCGCTGGTAGCCTCAATGTAACCACCTACTTCCAGAACAGTACCACCGAGATGGCCGGCTACATCGGATACAATGAGCAAGATAAGCAGATTGTTGTCAGCTACAGAGGGTAGGTTTTCCTGAACTAATCAGTTATCGGACATGAAAGATCTAACAATTTGAATCAGCACTTCTAACCTAGAAAACTGGATCCTGGATTTCGACTTCATCCCCAAGTCCTTTGTGTACCCTAAGGAGTACCCCAACACCAGGGTGCATCGTGGGTTCTACGAGGCTGCCAACAGTGTTTCAGCGCAAGT
This sequence comes from Basidiobolus meristosporus CBS 931.73, assembly GCA_002104905.1. Classification (NCBI taxonomy): domain Eukaryota; kingdom Fungi; phylum Basidiobolomycota; class Basidiobolomycetes; order Basidiobolales; family Basidiobolaceae; genus Basidiobolus; species Basidiobolus meristosporus. Next base: position 10,919 of record MCFE01000014.1, on the reverse strand, counting down.
CAAGGCCGGCTTGGCCAAGACTCTTTCGATCATCGGAAGCAAGTCGTCCGATTACGAGCTTCTTGTTACCGGTCACTCCTTGGGAGCTGCCGCGGCTACACTCGCCGCTCTGGATATCAAGCAGATATACCTCAATCCTGAGCACGAGGACTCGTTTGAGCCGGAACTGCTGAGTGTGGTGGACGTCAGTAGAATCCGGTTGCACAACTATGGCTCACCCAGAGTCGGAGATGAGGCATTTGCCAAGCTAGCCTACTCTACCATCACCAACGGCGAGGAGGACTACCAGAAGCTCTGCCGGGTTACAAACCAGAACGACATTGTCCCTAGAGTCCCACCCGAGGCATTCGGCTATCTCCATACCCCTCACGAAATCTGGATCAACTATGATGAGGTCACTGTTGATTGCCACGATATAGTCAACGGAACATTCGTTGAGGATAAGCACTGTAATGCTGGACAATTCCCCATGAGTATTCTTGCTCATATCAAATACTGGGATGTCCAATTTGGGCCAGGGTGTGGTTCTGAGCTATATAAGCTAATCTAATGGCTTTTCCATTCTCTTGAAAGAAATTATTATGTCAAATATACCACCCAACTTGATTGAGTTTAGAATAAATTTCTCATCGCTATAGAAGTCCTGCGTTTTGTATTCTAGCCGGCTTATGCAAACAGTTTCTCCTAGTATTTTGCCAAGATTTATTTGGTGTATCATTTTTGCTACGATCGATGTGATCGCAATAATCACCTCTTAGGATATTGGAAGAACCAGTCGCAGTATTTGGTTCTACCATTAAATCGTTTTTCTACTCTGATTGACACGGAAAGCGATTAAACAAATTGTACTGAAGACACTACAAGAAAGTGTTATATCTGAATATAATCAGTCGAAATACACTCAGGTCTTTGATAAGCTCTGTCATGTGGTATATTGTACTACTTTGATGTATAGTGAGAAAACGGGAGCTTCTTCCGAAATATACTTCATTGATGTCCTTTGCATCACGATTATGCAACAGGTCTCCAAATCTATAGTGGAAATCAGAATATTTGTCATTTCGTATTTGTTGACCACAGATTCTTCGGTGTTACTTATCATGTAAATCTTCAGGATTGGAAAACAGTCTAATTTTTTATAGTAACAACGCCATGCTGCATTGCCCTATGAAATGGCTTTGGTAATGGTGGAAGCATTTACTAACCTGAATCAAGATCTGTAAGAGTTTCCAATCTAAATGATCTACCTGGTATCACCACCGATACATCCAATCCGACCAATTTAGCCTTTTCGAGAAGCAGCATTGCTTGGCTCCTAGGCCAGCTTCATCAAGATTTACGTCTCCGTATGTGTTGTATCTACCCGAATTCATTTGGAATTCTCACGTGTGCATGTGCGAAAATCTACGTTGAAATTATTGGCTTTCATACAAACCAATGGACATGTATTTTGGTAGCAATTATATTGTGTCCAAAAGACCGTAACTGTAAGCTCTAGGTTGTGTTGTGAAAGATTCAACTTTCATGAGTCTGTTCCGAATTTCGGAAAAAACATGTAACTAAGAGCAGCTGGACAATGTTATCATCAGTCTAGCTACTGTCAATATCAGGGATCACACCGCTGTAATTGATGCTTCAGTCCGCAAGTTGCGAAAGAATGGCATCACTATCAATTACTCATTCAATGATATGAACCAAATCATACAAGATTTAACATTCCAATCATCCATCCAAAGTATTTGCGTAGGTCATGGATGTCGATTATGAAAGCTGTAAAGGCTATTCATAATGTTAGCGATAAGACTAATTCCTCGCTTAAGACCTTATTCAGCCTTGGTGGGTAAAGCATCGAACATACTATTAGTCTTGCCATAATATCGCCATATCTTGATGACCCCACTTTGAGTGCCATACACTAGTGCGTCTCATTTGTTAATGTAAATCAAGTACTCTTACATTGCAGGGACCCGAAAAGGCCTTAAGGAAGCTATATTGGTGTCAGTTTTCACTAATGTAAATTTCAGGAGAGCATTGACTCATGCTAAGAATACCACTTTAGAGAATGGAAGCAATTTGCTCTCTGCGTCTGATTCTAAAGAGATCGGTAAGCCCTCCATGGAGAAGATAGTACAGTTTAGGAAGTTCATATAGACCATAAGTCATATCACCATAGGTACTTACCGAGTAGGATGTATCATCTTACCAACAACTAACATCCCATCTATGTACACCTATTCAAAGCCACGTTTGGGCCACGATGGACAGCTGAGCTTGTGTTCAAAATCATCCAGCAATTTATCCAAAATTGGCGCTTATCTTCCAGATACAACCTACGGGTAAAATGTGGAAGTCTCGTTGACCGTTGTCAGTCCGGGTAAAGTATTGAGAGGGACCGCAAGAGGTCGCTTTCGGTGAGTATAAATAACGTTGTGTGCGTGTTGGTCATATTCACACAATGCTATCCAAAAGCTTCTGCCTTCTGTTCCTCGGTGCTGCCGCTGCCTTCCCTTGGAGTGACCCAAGCTCCAAATCAGCTGCTGATGCGTACAAAGCAATTGACAGCGACACCCTGGCTATGCTGAAGGCCTCGGCCAGATATGCCTCTGTTGCCTACTGCAAGGAAGACAAGATCATGGATTGGTCGTGTGGACATCGCTGCACTGGTAGCCTCAATGTAACCACCTACTTCCAGAACAGTACCACCGAGATGGCCGGCTACATCGGATACAATGAGCAAGACAAGCAGGTCGTTGTCAGCTACAGAGGGTAGGTTTTCCTGAACCAATCAGTTATGGACATGACAGATCTAACAATTTGAATCAGCTCTGCTAACCTAGAAAACTGGATCCTGGATTTCGACTTCATCCCCAAGTCCTTTGTGTACCCTAAGGAGTACCCCAACACCAGGGTGCATCGCGGGTTCTACGAGGCAGCCACCAGTGTTTCAGCGCAAGTCAAGGCCGGCTTGGCCAAGACTCTTTCGATCATCGGAAGCAAGTCGTCCGATTACGAGCTTCTTGTTACCGGTCACTCCTTGGGAGCTGCCGTGGCTACACTCGGTGCCCTAGACATCAAGCAGATCTACCTCAATCCTGAGCACGAGGACTCGTTTGAGCCGGAACTGCTGAGTGTGGTGGACGTCAGTAGAATCCGGTTGCACAACTATGGCTCACCCAGAGTTGGAGATGAGGCGTTTGCCAAGCTAGCCTACTCTACCATCACCAACGGCGAGGAGGACTACCAGAAGCTCTGCCGGGTTACAAACCAGAACGACATTGTCCCTAGAGTCCACCCGAGGCATTCGGCTATCTCCATACCCCTCACGAAATCTGGATCAACTATGATGAGGTCACTGTTGATTGCCACGATATAGTCAATGGAACATTCATTGAGGATAAGCACTGCAATGCTGGACAGTTCCCCATGAGCCCCGCTGCACATGTCAAATACTGGGACATTCATTTTGGCCCAGGATGCGATAAGCTGCTTTATTTCCTTTAGACGTATCTGCTTATCTGATACTTTTCCATACCCAAGTTAATAAAAGTGTTGATCTAGATGAATTACCATATTTGGCTTGGCATAAACTCATTCCCGGCAAAATGCTGATCTGACCGTTTGGAAATGAGCATGGGGAGTTTTCGTGTTAATTTTTTGCTAGTATTTTAAGGTGATTTAAGCCTAGATGCTGGAGTTAAGGTTCCAATATTGCTATGACCCTAATTTATTAAATCAATAGCAAAATATACAGCACTCTCTGGCACCATGATCAATACCACAATAAAATAAGGATTGATCAAATAATCTTACGGAATTAACTCCCGTCGATCAAGTCAACAAACCACAATGAGGTAAGCTTTGCCTTGGTGTAACAAAGAATTAGTTTACTACCCCAACTCAGCACGGAGGGGCAATTCATAAATTACAAATCAACAAATATGAATAGCTGACGGTATTCTGTCTGATCAATAGAACAACATACAACTCTCCGTTATCTGACGTAAGTGCGTTGTACCTGGACAATATGCTCATACCGCCTGTTTTACAGATGCAAGAACTGTCGGTAAGCAACAAATAATGCGATAGGTGGCAAAAATTTTAGCAGAAATCAGAATGCTTATCATTTCGTATCTGTTGACCTAAGATTCTCAGTGTTGAATATCATGTGAATATACAGGACTGGAAGGCGTACTAGCCTTTTATGGTAGCAGCGCCACCCTGCATTGCCCTATGAAATAGCTTTAGTGATAGTGAAGCATTTATTAACTTGGATCAAGATCTGTAAGAGGTTCCAATCTAAACGATCTACCTGGTATCACCGTCGATACCTCTAATCCAACCAATTTAGCATTTCGAATACAGCTTTCCTTGACTCTAAGGACAGCTTTATCTCGATTAACGCGTCCGTATGCGTTATATCTGTCCGAATTTATTCCGGATTTCCATGGTTTATTATTGATTGTCATATATGTCACTAGGGAGGTGTTTTAGTTCTAATTATATTTAGGTAGAAATACCTCGCCGCTTTATGTGAGCCCCTGATTAAACTACGACAGGGCTAAGAGCGCTTCAGAGAGCATTTTGCCGAAATTTGGGATCCCCGTAACCCCGTAAGAATACACAACTAACCATGGATATCAACATTGACACCAACCTAACGAATGTTGGTGTCAAGAGAGCGAGAGAGCTAAATACCAATTCAGTAAGTAGATTCGAGCCCTAAGACCATTTGTATTTCAAACTACCAGCCAGAGAACTGAAGTAAATGATATATATAATATTCAAGAGCTGTACAAATGATAGAATCGCATAAGTCTTGCTTCAAAGTAACAATACGCATTGGTTTAAGGCAGCGATATGTCTATCTTCTTCCGAATCAGTAGACATGATTCCAAAAACAGTCCACCATGGGGAGAATAATACAGTTATTAATCCACTCGGTTCTCGGGGGGGGGATACGCGCCACGTTTGGGCCACGAGGGACAGCTGAGCTTGTGTTCAAAATCATCCAGCAATTTATCCAAAATTGGAGCTTATCTTCCAGATACAACCTACGGGTAAAATGTGGAAGTCTCGTTGACCGTTGTCAGTCCGGGTAAAGTATTGAGAGGGACCGCAAGAGGTCGCTTTCGGTGAGTATAAATAACGTTCTGTGCGTGTTGGTCATATTCACACAATGCTATCCAAAAGCTTCTGCCTTCTGTTCCTCGGTGCTGCCGCTGCCTTCCCTTGGAGTGACCCAAGCTCCAACTCAGCTGCTGATGCGTACAAAGCAATTGACAGCGACACCCTGGCTATGCTGAAGGCCTCGGCCAGATATGCCTCTGTTGCCTACTGCAAGGAAGACAAGATCATGGATTGGTCGTGTGGACATCGCTGCACTGGTAGCCTCAATGTAACCACCTACTTCCAGAACAGTACCACCGAGATGGCCGGCTACATCGGATACAATGAGCAAGACAAGCAGGTCGTTGTCAGCTACAGAGGGTAGGTTTTCCTGAACTAATCAGTTATCTGGACATGACAGATCTAACAATTTGAATCAGCTCTGCTAACCTAGAAAACTGGATCCTGGATTTCGACTTCATCCCCAAGTCCTTTGTGTACCCTAAGGAGTACCCCAACACCAGGGTGCATCGCGGGTTCTACGAGGCTGCCACCAGTGTTTCAGCGCAAGTCAAGGCCGGCTTGGCCAAGACTCTTTCGATCATCGGAAGCAAGTCGTCCGATTACGAGCTTCTTGTTACCGGTCACTCCTTGGGAGCTGCCGTGGCTACACTCGGTGCCCTAGACATCAAGCAGATCTACCTCAATCCTGAGCACGAGGACTCGTTTGAGCCGGAACTGCTGAGTGTGGTGGACGTCAGTAGAATCCGGTTGCACAACTATGGCTCACCCAGAGTCGGAGATGAGGCATTTGCCAAGCTAGCCTACTCTACCATCACCAACGGCGAGGAGGACTACCAGAAGCTCTGCCGGGTTACAAACCAGAACGACATTGTCCCTAGAGTCCACCCGAGGCATTTGGCTATCTCCATACCCCTCACGAAATCTGGATCAACTATGATGAGGTCACTGTTGATTGCCACGATATAGTCAATGGAACATTCATTGAGGATAAGCACTGCAATGCTGGACAGTTCCCCATGAGCCCCGCTGCACATGTCAAATACTGGGACATTCATTTTGGCCCAGGATGCGATAAGCTGCTTTATTTCCTTTAGACGTATCTGCTTATCTGATACTTTTCCATACCCAAGTTAATAAAAGTGTTGATCTAGATGAATCACCATATTTGGCTTGGCATAAACTCATTCCCGGTAAAATGCTGATCTGACCATTCGGGAATGATCATGGGGAGTTTCCTTTTAGTACTTGAGATGAACTTCTGGTTGCGATAGGTCATAGATGTGGTTCATTCCGAGATTGTTTCAAATTCCTGAGGGAGTGATGATTAAGTGGCATTGTTTCCCTCATGACTTGACGTTTTTCATCACCGAACCTTCCAATCCAATAACACATTATGTGTAAACAGATTCTAATATTACCAAGCCAGATGTAATATAAAACGTAATGAGCGACTGGCCTGTCGATGGCTTATTTTTTGAAGCCAACATCATCAGTTGGCATCCGGGGTCAATATTTTAACACAAGATATTTCCACCGACAAGGGGGTTGATCTTGTCTAATCCGCACTTAAGGTGATTCTGAGCAAAAGGGCCTTTTATAGTTAAAATAGCAAGTTTGGTTATATCTAATCGAAGTCACGCTTAGGCCACAAGATGCATTAGCAAGTAAATCAATAATCTGATGACGGACGTTAACATATTCAGGAGTGGGCTATAATACAAAAAGTCAGCTACAAGCCGGATATATGAGCATTTGAGTAGTAGGTATGTGAAAGCTTCAAGTGAGTTGTATAGCGTGATTGATGATTACCGCAGCATCAAAAGGTACAAAGCAGTAGAACGGTATACACTACGGGGCTAAAGTTTTAGCCCAGAATCGACTTCTATGAGTATCAAACAGAATATCCATCAGTTCGTATGCATTGACTTAGGATCGGTCTAATTTTTGCATCATTCAAACAAACTAGACTCGAAAAAAACTGGGCCTTAATATGAAACAAGCTCATACTTTGTTGCCTAATCAATGTGTTATAGCGATTGAGGAAGCATGATTAACTCGAATCAAGATCTGTAGGTATTTCTAATCTGTGTCCTGGGTAACACATCTCATCTAACCAATTTAGGTTTCTATGGTGGCGCACAAAACAGCCTATTACATTACCAAATAGTCTCAAACGAGGTTGGCATAAAAACCAAAGAGGGTTTGTTTAGAAAGAAGGCGTCCTCATCTTCAGCAGGTGCAGTTAATAAGTGGCTTGCTCCAATTTAATCACAAAATCTCGATGACTGAAGATAGGCGGAGATTACTAACGAGTTCGTAGTAAAGATATGTACGCCAAGCGCAATATTGCTTCTGTTGATGCATATGGCAATATACCAAAGTGGATTCGGTCACAACTTTATCAAGTGAACTAACCATGATTTCGACTTACTCGGTCGTTCCACCTCAAGTATCGCAGCGGTATGTCGCGGCGAATGGGATGGGATAAATGAAAGAGATATCTGTCATAATTCATTGAAGCCACGTATACTGTGAATTATTCATTTAACTGTAGACCAATCTTTCGGAGCATATCAACCGACAACAAATCATGGTAACGGATCCATAGAGCTATATATCCAACAGATACCAAGCCATGATGATTATGCCCAATTGATAGTATATCTGCGGATAAAACCAAGCTCAGAGCAAGAAAAAATACTTCTGAATACCAGACAATCATGGTGATTCTCTTATTTCCGTATTATGCTTTTTCAGAAGCAATCGGAGCATTAATGCGAGATTAGCTATATGTGGCCTATGTTTACTGAGATATATCCAAGTTTGGGAATTTTTCGATCAATTTAACTGGTCGATTCTAATGGTGCGCCGATGCCCATGGTTGTGAATTCACCTCGCAATGTTTCTTCCTCTATGATACGATATAGTGTCCATCCTCAAGCTGATCAATAATGTTAGTACCGCTAGACTTTCACACTATCGTTGCGCTAAATAAGCGCTTATCCTTCGTCGCTACATTAAAACCGGTTGTTCTGCATTAGCTATTAGTTGCTCCAGCAATTATCTACTACCTTTGCTACTGATGGCGAAGCACGTGTTGTATCGTGATTTGGTGCACCGATGCTTGTTCCGGTACTCTAGATGATGGTTATTTTGGTAAGCAGCTTTCTCATGAGGTATCTTCTCCAGACTGACGGATTCATTTCGATTTTAACTCAGGTTTACCAGCCAGCTGCTACGTTCAGGAAGATTGCCAGGATTAGTGACATTGCATAGACACTTAACTACTGTCAAATAGGGGCATGAGCACCTCGCTTCCCAGGTCACTGGATTTACCAAATCTAGTTAAATGAATTTGTGAAGGCCTGTGTGTTAGTCTATTAGTGAGAAATAGTTCTTAGTTTCAAAGTCACCGGATTTTCCCGGATTAAGTTGGGTAATTTTTTGCAGTCCCTGCATACTTGCCTAATGCACGAAATCTGCCCAGATATTGGAAGATGATCCGAGTGGATGATCCATACTTGTTCATTCCAAGAGAGGTACATGCTTAATAGAGGCTGATAAGGCCTTGAGTCAAATACACATCATTGGTTTATTAATGATATCAGTGCTTATCTTGAGTCAGATGGTAACATCAGTCTTTATCTTTCAGTAGTCATTCATACATATTGCGGTAATGTAAAAATGCTTCACCAATGTAGTAGTGCTTGATATTCGAAAGCGAAAAGTAAATTTATTCTGCTTGTGAGGTAGTAAAAGGTAGACCGTTATTTGCGGAAAAGAACTTTGCTTATCGAGATAATGATTATCAAATCTTCAATGATTCTTAGAAAAGGCACAAAACAAGTAAGATAAGACAAATCATCCAGTTGCCACTAGAATCCACTTCAATGTATCCTTTAAGCTTTGGTAGATGGAATTCTTATCGACGGTTCCATATGGAGCTGTACGTACCCTTTGAAGTGGCTGCTAAACCAGCTGGCTTCTATCAATCAGGGGTGGTTGGCAATCTTTCAGTATATATATCTCACTCCTAACCATCTTGAAACAGCAACTACGCTTAGTTATCACAACTACTCTACAAAGATATGCCCGCTAACAAGACCATTGCTATCATCGGATGTGGTGCTGTTGGCGCCTCTTGCGCTTCCTCAATCATTCTTCGTAATGTCTCCTGTCAGCTTTTGATGGTTGACATCAACCAAAAGGTTGCTGAAGGACAGGCGCTTGATTTGTCGGATTCCCAGTTTCTCTCATCCACCAAGGTGAGAGTAAGCACCTACCAAGAAGCTGGTCAAGCCGATATCATTGTAATTACCGCTGGTGCCAATCAACGCCCTGGCGAGACCCGTCTCCAATTGATTGCCAAAAATTTCAACATCCTCAGCAGTGTAATCAATGGTATGGCTCCCATAAAGCCTACCGCAAAGATCATGCTTGTTGCCAACCCCGTTGACGTCCTTACTCACATTGCTCAGAAAATCTCCGGCCTCCCCAAAAACCAGGTGTTTGGTTCCGGTACTTTTCTTGACTCTGGACGACTTCGACTCAAACTCTCCCAGATCATCGGTGTCAGTGAACCCGCCATTCATTGCTATGCGATGGGTGAGCACGGAGATAATCAGTTTGTTGCCTGGTCTTCAGCCCGTGTTGGCGGAGTTCCCCTTGTTGACTACCCTCAAATGCAAGGAGTTGACCTCGAACAACTTCAATATGAAGTATCCCGTAAGGCTTACGAGATCATCGACCGTAAGGGAGCTACCTATTACGGTATTGGCGCTTGTGTAGCTTCCCTATGTGACTCTGTTCTCCATGACCGTCGCGATATCCGTCCCATCTCCTGCTATAGCGAAAAGTACAACTCTTACGTATCGATGCCTGCCATCATTGGGGCCAACGGAGTCGAGGCACCCATCAATATTCAGCTCAACGATGCTGAGCAGAAGAAGATGGATAACGCAGTTGCTGCCATGAAGGCCGCTCTTGTTGAGTGCGACTAAGCAACAGATCTTGCCAGCTGCATGTGATCTTGACGTTGACAAGTTATTGATCATAATCCTAGATATATACATAGTTAACTTCATATTATCATTTCATTTCATACTTCTGAATTAAAAGTAGTATTTATACTGTAATCTTCCCCCATAGCCAAATATATTGGAATGTCAATCAAAGGGACAGATATTTCACTAAATGGGATGACAATACTAGGATTCGGAGGAATGACAAGGGGAAGGGAAAGCTACCATTATGGTGAAATCTTGTTTTTCTAAGTAGGTACTCAATTACTATATGTAAAAATGAAGAAGACAGCCAAGAGTTCTCCAATCTCTTAAGTAAACAATCAAAGTTACGCTTGTCAATATGATGAATATTAATGCAAAACCTGGAATCACTTTTTCAAAGAAAGGGTTATGGCCTTTAGGTAACTCTGCCAAGGTGCACAAAGATGATTAAGGGCCAGATCTTTGGGCCTTTGGCTTTCCGCAACTTTGTGGCTAGCTTCAGTTACTGGATGAGAGTTGGCAAGGGCTAGGGGGGTGACAATCATCAACAGGTGAAATCTTTATTTCAGCTGAGACAAAGAAGCCATGCTACTGTTGTATCCTTGATACAAGATTGTGTAGCTGAGGGGAGTTGGATGGTGAGTTTATTGGAAGAAATGATCACACTTCAGTGCTCAAGACACTGTTCAGTGGGAAGGGGGGAGATGGTCACCAACTAGGTGAAATCTTTATTCTTGGTTGAAACAAAGAATCCAGCACTACAGCTCTAGCTTTGATACCAGA